>BQNB010094666.1:0-26060 GCA_026074375.1 Tanacetum coccineum
GAACTGGCGGTGTCTGTGGATCCTCTGGGCCTGGTATATAATCCGGTGATGGTGGGGCTACCGGCTGTATCAGGAGTCCATCATATCCGTATACAATGACTCGTGGAGAACCTCTGTCAGATATCTCCTCATCGGCTCCCCATAAGACTCTGCCTGGCTCTGAATCGGTGTAAACAGAAGTGTAGGTAACCGTATATGACGCAAAAGACATGACTGCTGCAAAAGCAAAAATAACTTATATAAGTATAACTTATAAAAGAGATCGTCATGTTATGTCTATAAGTTTTAATTATAAGAGTCTTATAGTAATATGCGTAGTATAATTTATATACGCATATATTAATCATGTAAGCACTTAGTAAACCACTAATGCTAAAATAGTGTGGATTATGTAAGCATATATGTGATAGATGTAAACAAGTAATGTATGTATGTCCCGTACTGTGGTATATCATATATCATAACACGGGGTCGATTCTTGGACTTGGCTAGTTTCTAGAGAGAGAAACACACGAGAGAGTTTTTCTAGTGCGAGAAAATGTGTTTTCTATATGAAAAGAATAAATGACTAGCTTGCCTCTTCCAAAGTTGGAAGAGGCTTATATAGTTCTTACAATATACCTGGTATTAGAACCCGACTTAAACCGAAAATCAAACTATTAACTATTAAACTACGAGCTATAATAAACAATAAAATACACGGGGTGACCGAGTCTTTTTCTAATATCTAACAAGAAGACCCACTGAATGCAATGCATTAGAGGGTAACAAAGACCCGCTGAGTGCAAAGCATCAAAGGGTAGTGAAGACCAACTGAGTGCAAAGCATAAGCTGATGATTAAAGGACTCGCTGATAGCATAGCTTCAGCGAGCAACCTCAGAGACATTCAAGTCCGAGACATCGTCAAGAAAGTCGAAGATTACTTGAAGACATACTCGCCAGTTGAGGATGATATCAAATGGTATGTAGAAGGAATGCTCTGAAGGTTATAAGGTGAATCAGAGGTGACAATACTCTGACGATCCTATTACCCTTTGAATAAGAGCAAGTGGAACTTGAGCATGCCTCCTAAGTGTTTAGGCGGGAAATTCCATAAAGGTAAAATATGGGCCAAATAGCTTTATGGAATTAACAATTACAAAAGTAATATGTTAGTGGATTGTTCAGGGAATGTTTTCTGGAAAAGCATATGCACTCGTCCACTTGGAATATGCCACGACATTCCAACCTAAACATTCACTAACTAAATTAAACAATATAAAAAGAGAAGACAGGAAAGAGTAGAAGACATCGTTTATACTGTTGTTGTTTTATTAAGTCTTTTACTCCTTCATAGAACATACAAGTTTACTTGTTTGAAGGGTAATCTTACATTGTCACTCAACGTGTGCGATACATAGCACTTGTATTTCTTTGTTTCTTATCAATAAAGCATTACACGTTTGAAAAGTATTTATTTGTGTTATTTATCTTTGATAAGTGTTATAGTATCCATTAGACGTATAAATTGGGACTTTCAATTGGTATCAGAGCAGATTGATTTATAAAACCTTTAGAATATGTTCTTTGTTTTAAAACAAATCAAGATCCAAATATGTCTGATACTGTACCACCTATCCCACCACCTTTTGGAGCTAATACTGGTAATCCTAGTAGCCCCATTAGAGCTGGTAACCCAACTGACACCATCAACTATCCAACTATCACTAGTGTAGTTCCGAATGTTGATGAGAATCTACCTCAACTTCTTGATAGTAGAGGAGGATCTCATGTCACAAATGTCCCTAAGTTTGATGAAGAGGATTTCTCTAGTTGGAAAGATAGGTTTCTAATTTACCTTGATGGTCTGGAACCTTATCTTTTAGAAATACTAGAAAATGGACCATTTGTGCCTTTATCACCTTTGTCCACTTCTACAAATCCTTTGCCCAAACCTCAGAATCAATGGTCATATGCTGACATACGACTTGCTAATCAAGATAAGAGATTAAAAAGTATCCTTATTTCTTATTTACCTACAAATGTAATAAAGCCTGTCATAAAATGTACCAGTGCCAAAGCCATTTGGACTGATCTTATTCTAACTCATAAAGGACCTTCTGAAACAAAAGACACCAAAATAGCTGCCTTAAGACTCAAATTCAATGCTTTCAAAGGACTTGAAGGAGAGAAAGTGAATAGAACATTCACTAGGCTAAGGAGTCTGCTAAATGATTTAGAAAACAATGGTGTTTCTATTCCTCAAGCTGAAGTTAATGCCACGTTTGTTAACAGCTTACCAAGAAAATGGTTAAGTATGAATCAAACGCAAAGGGCCAACAACTCTATTAAAAATGATACTCTGGCAGCTCTATATGGCAAGTATAACTATAAGGAAGGTCTGATTGATCAAATCTATGAGTCAGAGTCTACTAGATTCACTCTTCAGGGTTCAAAAGCCTTGATTTCTAACCCCTCTATGCAGGAGAGTGACTCTGACATTGAAGAAGATCAGAGGAGCGATAGTGAATTCTTGGCTGACTTAAATGCTGAATTTCATGAAAGAGCCCTTCTTGCAAATCAAAGAAGATTCTTCAAGAGGTTTGGAAGGGTAGGGTGTCAAAAGAAACCAATAGACAAAACAAATAAAACATGTTTTGCTTGTGGAAAATTTTGACACTTTCAGAAAGAATGTCCTTCACTCAAAACTTCCACACCATCTTATCCTTCATCAAGCAAAACATACAACAAACCTAAATTCCTCACAAATATAACACCTCAGCATAATCAAAATGTTAATAACCAAAAGGACTACAGAGTCAAATATAAAGGACTCAAGGCTGAAATAGCAGTCCTCACCAAGAAGATTAATGCCATGAACAAGGGAAAGAGTAAGAAAGGATTAGTTGCTGAGTCATTTGACTGTGATGAAGAATCAGTGTCCTTTGATGATGAAGGGGTCACAACATTTAAGGCACTAATGGCTATTGCTGATGAGCCATCAGTTGGAAGGGCTAATGCTAGGTCAGGTCAATCGGTTGAAATCACCATGAACAAAGTAGAAAAACTTCTTTCTATATCTGATAATGATAAAAGAAAACATGTTCTTGACTACACTCACGTTGACCTTCATTATGTGGAGGATCAGAGGAAGAACTTGCTGAGCAAGTATAACTCTCTTAAATAAGAGTTCTCCTCATGTCAGTCTGAACTAAATGAACTTAAAAACACCAAGGCCCTAAACAATTCCTTTCAAAATGAGTTCACCAAACTAGGTTTGGAAAATTAAATATCTGAAAGATGAAATCTCTGACCTAAAAAGGGTAATTGAAAAATGGACCACTAGCAGATTCACCCTTGACCAATTGCTCTCTGAGCATGTCCCTAGGAACATTGTTAAGGCTATAAGAGGAAATGGAAAAAGGAAAGAAAACGGTTCCTCAAAAGAAATCATCTTTACCAAGTTTGATGTATCAACATCTGAGACTAATCCTGTGTTACCCTCTGACCTTGAGTATGAAGATAACACTCAGAGACCTCTGCCTTCTCTTCCCAAATTAATAGGGGCTGAACCATCTGGTGTTACAAAGTGTCTGACCATCACAAAACCTAAACAGCCCACTGATAATGTGGTGCCCGTAACTATCAAACTTAGGATAGAGACAAAACCAACACCTAACTCATCCATTGAGAAACTCCTCCTCACCCTGATGAAAGAGGTAAAAGGACTCAAAGAGCAAATTTAGACTCATTCAGAGACCTCTCCTCCTACCTCTCAATCAGGAAGTTCTAGGTCTGCCAAAGGCAAAGATAAGATATGGTATGGACCTTGTAAATACTGTGGGCTAAAAAATCACCTCTTAGAGGACTGTTATGAAAAGCCTAAATGCTCTACATGTGGATCCAGTGACCATCTGACCAAAGATCACCCTAAACAAATTGTGGTCAAAAGAACCCTATTACACACACAGTCATTTCATAGATCATCTAGGAAAGCTCATATGATCCCAAAACCATATATTCCTTGAAAATATTATGGATTTAATGACCATCGCTTTGATGAGAGTGAATTCTACCCTGGGTGTGACCTCTGTGGTAGCATTGCCCATGAAACCTCTGACTGTACCAAAAAGACATCACAGAGGAAACCTAGGATTGCTCTTAATCAATCCTCTAAACCCACTGCAAAGTGGGTTCACAAAAGAAACTAATTCACTTCATTATATCTGTGCAGGATTACTTAAAGTGATTTATACGGTATCTAGACAGTGGCTGTTCTAGATATATGACAGGGGTTAAACAATATCTACACAGATATTTAAAAGAGTCAGGTCACAAAGTGGTATTTGGAGATAACTCTTCAGGTGACACTGAAGGATATGTCTCAGTGAATTGCAATGGAATCACATTCACCAAGGTTGCTTATGTGAATGGTTTAAAGCACAACTTAATAAGCATCAGTCAGCTGTGTGATGCTAATTTCAAAGTTCTATTTACAAAGACTCAGGGAACCATATTCAACCAAAGTTAAGAAGTTGTTCTCATTGCCTCAAGAAGAAGAGATGTCTATATCATAGATATGGCATCTTACAATGAAGAAAGCAATGATTTTTTTTTGCCAAATCCTCTCCAAGTGTTAACTGGCTCTGGCATAAGAGACTCTCTCACCTCAACTTCAAAAACATAAACAAACTTGCAAAACAAAACCTCGTTGCTGGCCTTCCCTATTTAACTTTCTCTAAAGATAAAACTTGCTCAGCCTGTAAGAAAGGGAAGCACCATAAAGCATCATTCAAAACTAAGAGATCATTTTCCATTAACAAATTCCTACATCTCCTTCATATGGATTTGTTTAACCTGTTAAACCTTAATCTATTAGCCACAAAAATATACCCTTGTCATTGTTGATGAGTACTCAAGGTACACTTGGGTGTTTTGGCTCAAGAAAAAGAGTGATGCAGCTGATTGCATCATCTCTTTTATAAGAAAGATGAAAAATCTCAATGAAGTAAAGGTAAAGGAGCTGAGAAGTGATAATGAAATAGAGTTCAAAAACTACAAGTTGGAAGAATTCTGTGATGAAAAGGGTATCTCTCAAAACTTCTCATCTCCTTGCACCCCTGAACAAAATGATGTAGCTGAAAGAAGAAATAGAACCTTAATTGAAGCAGCAAGAA
This sequence comes from Tanacetum coccineum, assembly GCA_026074375.1. Taxonomy (NCBI): domain Eukaryota; kingdom Viridiplantae; phylum Streptophyta; class Magnoliopsida; order Asterales; family Asteraceae; genus Tanacetum; species Tanacetum coccineum. The sequence continues at coordinate 5,158 of BQNB010094666.1, forward strand.
CTATGTTAAATAGTGCTAATCTCCCTAAACAATTTTAGGGAGAAGTTGTCAATACTGCTTGCTACACTCAAAACAGATCCATCATAGCAAAAAGACATATGAAGACAGCCTATGATGTATTCAGAGGAAGATCCCCTGATATCAGCTACTTCCATGTTTTTGGGTGTCCTGTACATATTCATAACCACAAAGATCACCTTAGAAAATTTGATGAAAAAGCTGATGATGGATTCTTTCTTGGCTACTCACCAATGGCCAAAGCCTTTAAGGTATTCAACATCAGAAGATAAGAAATGGAAGAAACATATCATGTGACATTCAGTGAAGATGATGAAGCAATCTCTCAGATAAGCACAGAAGGTGATGCAATCAACTTTAATGAAATTAGATCCTTCCCTGATGATGAATTTCAAGAACTAAGGAGGAAAAAAACCCAAGAAGCTGGCAACGATAAACACCTACCTTATGTTCCACCTTATGATCCCCTTTCCTCTAACAACATCAACATCCCTAAAAATTTCATCTCAGCTGAATCACATCATGCCCAGGACTCTGTCTCTCCTGAGGAACATGATGAGACTCAACATACCATTAATGATCAAGTCTCCATTGAACCTGATCATCTTGAATTAGCTGATAATCCTGAACTTGCTGAAGTTTAAATCTCTGTCTTAAATGAACAGACCACTGAAGCCTCACCCTCACCAACAATTCTTTCACAAACCTATGATCTTCCTATACCTCAAGACAGATGGTCCAGAGACAAATACATAGATCTTGTAAACATCATTGGTGAACCTCTGGATGGTGTCACCACTAGAAGTAGGATCAGAGACTCTAAAGTAGCCTCAGCTCATGAATATTTACATGTCAACTTTCTATCACAGATAGAACCAAAAAGACTAATTGAGGCTCTTGAAGAAGAAGGATGGATTATTGCTATGCATGAGGAGTTAAACCAGTTTGAAAAAAACAAGGTATGGACTTTGGTTCCTTTACCAAATGGGAAAACCATTATTGGAACCAAATGGATCTATAGGAACAAGATGGATGAATATGGGATTGTTATAAAGAATAAGGCAAGATTAGTTGCCCAAGGGTACAGACAAGAAGAAGGGATAAACTATGATGAAACATTTGCACCTGTTGCAAGACTTGAAGCCATCAGGATCTTTCTTGCATATGCTGCTTACGTGGGTTTTATGGTGTATCAAATGGATGTGAAGAGTGCATTTCTGAATGGTAAAATCTCAGAGAAAGTGTATGTATAACAACCACCTGGATTTGAAAGCATTGAATTTCCTAACCATGTATGCAAGCTAGACAAAGCTCTCTTTGGACTGAAACAAGCTCCTAGAGCATGGTATGAAACTCTTTCAAAATTTCTCACACAGCATAAGTTTGTTAGAGGTACCATTGACAATACTGTTTTTACTTATAAAACTAAGAGTGATGTTATAATAGTTCAGATATATGTGGATGATATTATTTTTGGGTCAACTAGTGATAAAATGAGTAAACAGTTCGCTAAACTAATGACCAAAAAGTATGAAATAAGTATGATGGGTAAATTAACTTATTTTTTAGGTTTTTAAATCAAACAAGATTTCAGAGGAATCTATATTTGTCAAGAAAAATATGTTAAAGATTTGCTTAAAAAGTTTGATCTAGCTGATAGTGCATCAGTGAAATGTCCCATGCTTCCACCTAACAATTTGGGCCCTGATGAATCAAGGGTCTTTGTCAATGAGACAGTGTTCAGAGGCATGATTGGGACTCTGATGTATCTAACAGCTAGCAGACCAGATATTCAATTCTCCACATATCTCTGTGCTAGGTACCAAGCTAACCCTAAGGAATTCCACCTTGTAGCTGTAAAAAGAATTTTTAGGTATCTGAAAGGAACTCCAAATCTAGGCCTCTGGTATCCAAAAGAATCAGGATTTGATCTTAAAGCTTATTCAGGCTCAGACTACGCTGGATGTAACATAGACAGAAAAAGTACTTCAGGAGGTTGTCAGATACTTGGTGGAAAGTTAGTATGTTGGAGTGCTAAGAAACAAAACTATGTGGCAATGTCATTAGCTGAAGCTGAATATGTTGCCGCTGCTGGATGTTGTGCTCAAGTCCTTTGGATCAAAAGTCAGCTAGCTGACTATGATATTTTATATGACAAGGTGCCTATATTCTATGATAATACAAGTGACATTGCCATTTCAAACAATCCAGTGTTACACTCCAGGACAAAGCATATTGACATCAGTTATCATTTCATCAGAGACTACATTTTAAAAGGTGATATTGAGCTTCATTTTGTACCAACTGATTTACAACTAGCTAATATTTTTACAAAACCTCTGGCTGAACCAAGTTTCACCAGATTGGTAGCTGAGTTGGGTATGCTTAATATCACATCAGAGGTCTTTGATAAGAAAAGGGCATTAAGTGATGATCTGAATTGAATATTAAATGTTTGTTTGAACTTAAATGTAACTAATCTAGTCAGAAGACAAACATTCTCTATATTTAATTCATATTAAATGCAAGCTGTTTCACACTTTACCGAAAAAAGAGGAATTTTACTGCGCACAGTGAATATGGGGACCCACATTTGTGACAGTTTTACCACTTGGCATTAAATGCGGAACTCAAAAGGTTTTATATTTTCAAAATATAACTAACTCTTTCAGTAGTATATAAACTATTTTTCCCCACACACACACTTCATTTTCAAATCATAAACCTAAAACCACAACTTTCATCATCCATCTTAAAACTTTTGTTAAAGAACCCTAATTCCATCCACTCATCATGGCTTCAGAATCAACATCACAATCATTACCTAAATCACTCACACGCCTCACCAACATTCACTTTGAGTTAGCAGATGGTCATATAACCTTCAACAATAGTGTTTCACTTCTAGAATCAAAGTTTCCTGAACACCAGGACATGCTTAAATTTCTATCTAACTGTTGCATCTTAAAAGCCTTGATTATTCAACCATCTGTTATCTACAACAAATATCTTAGGGATTTTTGGTATTCTACTAAAGTTGTACACAAATCCATCACCTTCTCACTCTTAAATGTTGAGAAATCTTTGTCATTTGATAGAGAAATATGTGCATCTGTCATAGGGTTGGAATACTCAAAGGAATACGTCTCCTTGCCTGATCATGAAGGGGTAAAAGATGCCATTGCAACATTAGGCCTATCAAATGGGAATGATTCTAACTTGTCATCAAAGGATCTTGCCCACTTATCTCTTTTAAGACTAAGGTATTTTTTTCCCACATGGAAGGTGCTGACGACCTATTTGGTGAAATTCCTGGGAGGCAATCAAGGCTCACATGACCAGCTCAACGTTAATCAACAGATGATTGCATATGGTCTTTGCTGGGGTCTGGATATAGATATCGCTGGTATTCTTTATGATGATCTTGTATATAAACTAACAGCTAATGGAAAGAAGGGAAGAGAAAAGAACATCTGTTATACAAGATATATGTCTCTGGTTATAGAACATATGCTAGGAAAGGACTATATCAACAACAATCTCACTCCCATAAAATCTTTTTAGATAACTAGCGCAACATTTAAGAAACCTACATCATCTGAGGTTCCCTTAACCTGTCACATGCGTAAGGTTGCTAAGATTGATGAGGAACCACTGATCACTACCTCTAAGGAAGCAAACCATGAAGCCTCTGGTGCCATGTCCTTGTCCGGGACCTCTGAGCATCCTGATTCAACACCCAAGGCTAAAACTGACAAGAAACGAAGGAAGAAGAAAACCCCATCTTCATCTAAACCAAATGTTTCGAAAGAGGTCAGTCAATCTCTAATTCCACAAACCTCTAAATCTTAGCACGCTGATGAAATAGAGGTAACCGCTGACACCACTCAGAGTCTAGATGCCTCCATGTCAGCAGAGGAGCAGGATAACCAGCCTAAGACCGCTGATACTAAAAAGGTAACCAGCATTTAAATATAAGGGGCACTGCAAGCAACCACACTCAAACTTCTCTAGGAGAGTGTGGTGAAGTTTAGGGCTACCCCTGACCCATTAGAGAGTCAGAGTCTGCACTACTATTCCTATATCTTTTGTACACTCTGAGTATGCACCAGAGAATGATACACTTGGTTAATAATGCCAAATGTTAACTCTGAAAACTCTAGACTTTACCAGGACAAACTCATCTAGTGCATGAAAGTTAGACCTCTGTATGACCTAAACTTCACTCAGACTTAGAGGTCTCCTAGACAATTAAAAGAATCCCAAGGTCTTAGACCTTTAAGGGGTCTGGATAATGACACCCAGACTTTTTAGGGACAGCGAATGACGATCTTTCCCCATATTATAAACTCACTATAAAGAATCCTAAAAGTCTTAGACTTTTAAGAGGTCTGGATAATCACACCCAGACTTCTTAGGGACAGTGAATGGCGACCATCAACCCTATTACAAATTCACTCTTTTAACTAACATGTTTTTACAGGACCAAGAAAATGTTGTTACAGAGGAGGTACATATGGGTGATGATGGTACTGAGTTTGTAGACCCTGGCCTTTATTCGATTGACAATTTTACTCTAGAATCTCTGAATCAGACTGCTGATGAAAGCCCATTTGATACTGAGTCAGAGATTAAGTTTGTGAAAAGCTTCAAGCCCATCACAAATGATGAAGAATCTTTGTTTACATCAAAAGAGTCAGATACTGAAGAAGACTCCGAATTGGCCTCAATTCTTGATGATGAAATAAGACCTCTTTCTGCCTTCTAAACATTTGATACTGAAGAAGAGAGTTTTTATGAACCAAAACTTTCCAAGTCTGAAGAGAAAGATGCTGATAACATATTAGATGAACTAGCTGACTTACAAGCTTCCGCTGAAAAACCATCAGAATCCTTAAGTCAACTAAGCAAGAAATCACATCTCTCTCCTCTAAAATAGATCAGATGGAATCCAACATCACAAATAAAGTTTCAGAAGATATCCAGTCCTCTGTACCAATTCTCATCACTGAATCTCTGAAACAACAACTGCCTGGCATGCTAACAGATGCTCTGCAAACTATTATTCCTGCTGTGTTAAAAGACCTCAAGAAGTCTGTGAAAACCTCTGTTGAAGAAAATTTGCCTGCCTTTAATGAACAATCTCAACAAAACGTCAAAGCTCAGATCCCTGAACTTTTCATCAAACCACTGAATAAAGAACTCAATGCCTTTAACAAGCTGCAAGCCAACAAATTTGTACATCTCTAAGAAGAGCTCAGCAAGGTTATTCAACAAGAAATAGGCAAGAAAGTTAAAACAAAGGTCAGAACAGGGATGCACAAGGTCACTGAAAGGCTCGACACCCTAGTGACCTCAACAAACAACAACTCTGATAGCATCTCTAAGCTTAAAAGCCAGATGACTAACCTGGTTTCCCTCATGGCATCAGCAGAAGTCATCTAAAAGACTACTGCTGAGGGGGAGAAGGATAAAGAAAAACCTGATGAAGTTAATAATCAAGAAAAGCAAAGAAATGAGAAACCTAAATCTAAGGATGCAAACATTCCGAGGGAGCTTAATGCTGAAAAAGCTAACATTGAAACTGCTATGATAGTTTACTCCTCAGAAAGAAAAGGTTCAGAAGAAAAGACAACAGATGAGTCAGACTCAAATGATAAAGATGATCAGCCTATAGCCAAAAGATTAAAGGTTTTAATCCCCCTACACCAAAGCCTCTACAATCCCTCATTCCAGACCCTTCCAGTGACCAGAGAAAAGGAAAAGAGATTGCAACTGTAAAAGAGCTAATAAAGCAGCTGATACCATTTCTTGAACAAAGTGGATCAGACCCCAAAGCACTAAACCTTCACCAATTCAGCGAATCTGGCAAAAAGATTACTCTAGAAGAGGCTTTGGAATAAATGATGTATCTGAAAAGACTTGCTGATCAAAAGGCCGCTGAGGAGAAGACAAAGAAGTCACTTTAGAGGATTAATGTTGAAGCTCAGAAGGCAGAGTTAGATGCATATGAACCTAAGAGGACTAAGACGCTTGAAGAGTACAACCATTACATATACTTCAGAGCTCACCCAGGAAGAATCACCTAGATCAACTATAAGATTGACAAAGTCTCCAGAGATGCAACCATGAGGATTGAAAGATATAACCAACCTCTAAGTCTCACTGTCATAGAAAAATTTGGGTTGAAGCAGCTGGGATTCACTGAATGGATTGAGATACATGCTTTGGCATCCAAAGGAAAAAGCAAAGCTTCTGACACTCTGCTAAGAAGTCTGAAAGCAAAATTTAAATGGGTGAAGACTCAAGCAGGAAAACTTGGCCTCACACCTCCAGTTGAGCTTACTGAAGTTGGGCTTACTCCCGCTGAAAGAAAAAGAAAAAGATCCTCTGAAATTATCAAAGAAGTATTTGTAACTCAAAGACATCATAGTACTTGGAATGAAAAGAAATTTAATTCCTCCTCAAGGAGTTGTTGGCTCCCATGGACTTGTTATCACTGAACCAGAGGCAGGAATCTTCTACTACAATGGAAACTTTGATTTGGCCTTTCAGAGAGAGAATGAGTTTCACCTTACTACCACTGCTCAACTTATCAGACAGCTCAAACATATCAAGAAAGATACTTCAGAGGGACAATAGATGTACAAGAAAATGTTGTTTGCAATAGAGGCTAGGCATGATATGAGTGAGGCTGAGAGAACTATAAAAGATAATCTGGACGACGGCCTAATGTAACTTGATAAATAAAGATATCTTTTGTGTTCTTGTGTTAAATTATATGTAAGAAGAAGCCTTGACTCACTTACTATAATATTCCTTTACTTAGCATAATTTATATTTAAATAGGGGGAGATTGTTGGGCCAATTAAGTACCTAATTGTCTCTGCCTAGATTTAAACTGAAATAAAGCTAAGTATAGAAGACCCGTTGAATGCAATGCATCAGAGGGTAACGAAGACCCACTGAGTTCAAAGCATCAGAGGGTAACAAAGACCCGCTGAGTGCAAAGCATCAGAGGGTAGTGAAGACCAGCTGAGTGCAAAGCATCAGCTGATGATTAAAGGACTCGCTGAAAGCATAGCTTCAGCGAGCAACCTCAGAGACATTCAAGTCAGAGACATCATCAAGAAAGTCGAAGATTACTTGAAGACATACTCGCCAATTGAGGATGATATCAAATGGTATGTAGAAGGAATGCTCTGAAGGTTATAAGGTGAATCAGAGGTGACAATGCTCTAACAATCCTATTACCCTTTGAATGAGAGCAAGTGGAACTTGAGCATGCCTCCTAAGTGTTTAGGCGAGAAATTCCATAAAGGTAAAATATGGGCCAAATAGCTTTATAGAATTAACAATTACAAAAGTAATATGTTAGTGGATTGTTCAGGGAATGTTTTCTGGAAAAGCATATGTACTCGTCCACTTGGAATATGCCATGACATTCCAACCTAAACATTCACTAACTAAATCAAACAATATAAAAAGAGAAGGTAGGAAGGAGTCGAAGACATCGTCTATACTGTTGTTGTTTTATTAAGTCTTTTACTCCTTCATAGAACATAAAGTTTACTTGTTTACTTGTTTGAAGGGTAATCTTACATTGTCACTCAACGTGTGCGATCCATATCACTTGTAATTCTTTGATTCTTATCAATAAAGTATTACACGTTTGAAAAGTATTTATTTATGTTATTTATCTTTGATAAGTGTTATAGTATCCATTAGACGTATAAATTGGGACTTTCAATTATTTAGTTTAATTAGCTAAAACCAAACCACTCCTTCCAATATATAATTTTACTTGCTTTTACAAAATACAAAAAAACACAAAAAGAATCTTCCTTCAACCCTTAGAATTCTGTTAGACCTTGATCAAGCCTTTCTAACCTATTCCTCGAGTGAACGATAAGCAACCCCGAGTCTTTCCCATACTACACTACAACGATTTGGTGCACTGCCTAGGGAGTTGTAAAACTTCTCGTATAGAAGTCCTACGACAACCGCACATCAGGCACGTATCAGTACCATAAGATTGCTGATTGCTATGGCATCAATTCATAGTCTAATTATTATTCAGATGGATGTGAAGACAGCGTTCTTGAATGGGGAACTGGAAGAGGAGGTTTATATGAACCAACCTATGGGCTTCATTTTGCCTGGAAATGAAAACAAGGTGTGTAAACTGGTTAAGTCTCTATATGGACTTAAACCTGCACCTAATCAATGGCATCAAAAGTTTGATGAAGTGGTTTTGTCAAATGGTTATTTAGTTAATTAATCTGACAAATGTGTATATAGAAAATTTGATGCATCTGATAAAGGAGTTATCATTTGCCTATATGTTGATGACATGCTGATCTTTGGCTCTAACCAATTTCAGGTGGATCTGACTAAGGAATTTTTGTCATCAAGGTTCTCTATGAAGGACATGGGGGAGGTAGATGTTCTACTGGGTATAAGGATTAAACATGAGAGTAATGGTATAGCAATTTCTCAATCTCATTACATTGAGAAGGTTCTGAAGAAATTCAATTACTCTGATTGCACTCTAGTTAGTACACATCTGGATACTTGTGAGAAGCTGATGCCCAACAAAGGTATGGATGTATCTCAACTTGAGTATTCCAGAGTGATTGGCTGCTTAATATATACCATGACTTGTACCAGACCTGATATTGCATTTGTTGTGGGTAAACTGAGTAGGTATACTAGTAATCCTGGTACTCAGCACTGGCAAGCAATTCAGAGGGCATTGAAGTACTTAAAGAAAACCATGGACTATAGACTGGTAAACTCTTGTTACACTTCAGTGTTGGAAGGTTACACTGATGCAAGCTGGATGAGCAATACTAAAGATAATTCGTCTACCAGTGGCTGGGTATTCCTGCTTGGTGGTGGTGCAATTTCTTAGGCTTCCAAGAAGCAAACTTGTATCACTGGTTCAATAATGGAAACTGAATTTGTAGCTCTGGCAGCTGCTGGTAAGAAAGCTGAATGGTTGAAAAACTTGCTCCTTGAGATTTCTCTGTGGGTTAAACCTATGGCACCTATTTCTATCCACTGTGATAGTGCTACTACATTGGCAAATGCTTATAGCCAGATGTACAATGGGAAGTCCAGACACCTAGGTGTCAGACATAGCATGATTCGTAAGCTAATCACGAATCGGGTGGTATCCATAGAGTTTGTGAGGTCTCAACAAAACCTAGCTGATCACTTGACGAAGGGTCTGGCTAAAGACTTGGTTTTAAAGTCCGTTGAAGGGATGAGATTAAAGTCCAATTAAGTTGCTGAATGTTAGGACACCCAACTCTCTACTGAGGAAACTTGGCAGCTGGGTTCAATGTGAAAAGTTGAACATTCAGAGGACTGAAGCACATGTTTTACATATCATCCCAGGGATGTGCTTGGAACCTACTGATAAGGAAGATAAAGTTGCAAACTTCTTAATGGTTAATTTATTTGAAAAATGCTAAGCAGGAGCATGAATAAAAAGGAACCACCTATGTAAATGTTGGGGTTTTGCCGCCTCAGGGATCATGGACTTTGGGTCTTATAACATTTATGAATTAGATATGAACACATGACTATGTAATAGTATCAGGAGCATTTAAGTGTTTGAAAACTTATGTGTATTTACCTTCAGGTACTCAAATGGGTTAAAGGGTTTACTTCTTAGAACACCCTGATTCTCGAATATTTGAACGTGTATTTATTAAGATGGAAATTCAATTCGCATGAAATTTTCATTTATGCACTTGTTTGATTTATGTGTATTTTTCATTCAAAGGAATTGTACTAAATTGGGGAGGATAGTTGGAAATTTAGTTTAATTGTAGGGATTTATTGATACCGGTATCTGGGGATGGAGGTACGGAGTGTACACCCAGAGGTCTCTGAACACCCTGACTTAGATAGTGGTTAAGGGAATTCTAGTCGCTGATGAACTTCAGTGAGTTAACTCCTCTGTGAGTAACTCTGGACTGAAGGATGTTCATCAGAGGTCTGATGTTTTTAGCTTTGTAACTCACTGAGTAAGCTGAAGGATACCATCAGAGAGTAATCCATCAGAGGAAGTATCCTCAGCGGGTTAGCTCATCAGAGTTTGTTTCAATATTGAACCTTCAGTGGGTATGCTCCTCAGCGGGCTAGCTGATGCTTCAGGACACTGAATAAAAATCCCGCTGGATAGAATTCAATGACTTGTAACTGCTTTGACCATTTCTTATGGTGAGTAGTAATCACATTTATTGACCACGATAATTATGGTCATGTAACCACTAATTCCTAAAATCAAGGATTCTAATTATAGAAGAGATTATATCTCCTATAATCTCTCATAATTCCTTGACCAAAGACTTGAGTACTCTCCTATAAATAGGAGGTCACATAATACTTGTGAGATATATGAAAACATACACATAAACATAAACACTTGATGCGCTAGGATTCTTGATTGGTGCCTCAACCAAGAACACACATTTGGTCTTATCCCAAGTAGATATTCGTGACACCGAGGCATTAGGGTCAAATAGTTTACTTTGGAAAGTGATTACATGATTAAGTGATATCCGGTAACCATTCATTTGTTACATAGTTAGGTCATTGATTATCTCAACCTTATTCTGGGCCACCACCTCCAACAGTTTAGATCCTCAGTAGCTATGTAGAGCGTATGGTCTAGCACAAAATGGCAAAAGTTATGAGTGAGTACAAGCTAGAATTGTTACAAAAAGAGCTCTTATATATATATATATATATATATATATATATATATATATATATATAATATACTATATATTTTCAATATATATTTTATATATATATATTGTAATGTCTTGCCAACTTATTAGTAACTGCTGAAATTATTACTGTATTAGGAAGCTAGCTATTAAGAAACTGAACAATTTATGTCTTTTATTGCTTGGTCTGCTATATTAGCTTATATGCAAGTCACAAACGCGGCTGGTGATTACTAGGTTGTTGATCGAACATCTAATTGCTACAAAGCCTAATACAACCATTGTAAACGTTGCACCAACCGTGTTTTGAAATTTAGTATCTTAATATTTTCAAAATCTACAACTTTGGTGTTAATCGAAAAGTCCATTCTCTATCATGCTATGCAGAGATTTTAGTTTATAAGAACACCGCCATCAAACTAGCCGTCCTACTGGTCCAAGCTCGAAACCCACTGAGAAATAACTAAATATGCTTGGTGAACCTAGGCTTGGAACTTACACAAACAACACATGATCATGGAAGAGTTTCAAGGAACTATCGACTTATATTAGTAACTTAAGTTTTACTTTGTTACTGATGACTTAGTTAATTAAAAACAAGCAACCATATGAAATAGAACTAAGGCATTTGATCTAAGCACTTTGTACGTTATCGTGTTTGGATCACTTAAGATGCTTTGATTATTTTCGAGGTAAATGAACAATATTCAGTAACGATATTAGCTTTGTTAAGAAGTTTAGATACCCATGACTTATGAATATGAACTTTTGACTTCAAAAGAAACTTATGTTTTGAAATGTTTAGGTTTACTTGATGATTATTAAAAACATAACCAAAGACCATGAAAAATAAAATTAATGCAATTATAAAAGCATAGCATATGTGAATTGGTCTGATCTACACATGTGTATTTATGTGGATTTAATTCAAAAGATTATTCATTACAAATGTGTAATCAATTTGGGTTGAGCCATCCAAATCTTTTTATAGCTATTGAAGAAAAGTAGCTACAAGATGTTGACTTTAAATAGAAAGGGAATGATATCATCAAATATAGGCTAGTGAATGCTTTCAAAAGAGTTATAAAATATGCATGACCATTTAATCCCCAAATAGTCACAAAAACGTATGAATGAAAATTTGACACCGCAATGTCCAAGTATGTTATTGAAACTTTATTAGGCGACGTAATTATTCAAGAGTATATTAAAACAATGGATTAACGATTACTCTAAGCTCATGAAACTGATTCGCTAACAGAAATAATGGCCATGTACTTACACCGGATGTCCCCACCAGGACACCCTCATCATTGAATTACTTTACATGTGCCTACACCGAATGCCCCCACCTAGACACTTTCAGCATTGAGTTACTTTACATGTGCCTACACCGGATGTCCCCACCTGGACACCCTCAACATTGAGTTACTTTACATGTGCCTACACCGGATGCCCCCACCTGGACACCCTCAGCATTGAATTACTTGGTAACATACAACCTGAGCTAATCCGTAATCATAAAAGTATAGTATGTATTTACGTTCAAAATTAAACCAAGTATTGTATCTCCTCGCGAGATGTATAAATGAGTATGTAAACCAAACAGGTAATCAACCATGTAAATACATTTGTAAACAAGCATGTTCTCACCCCAAAATATATGTAAAACGAGTAAAACATGGGGCTATAAATCACATTGATGAAGAAGAACGAATTTGCAGTAATGCACATAGTAAAACACATCACAAACAGAAACGGTAATGGGTGACCCAGAAGTTGCAGTTTATTTACGGCTTTGAACCACTAGGCCTAGGGATAAAGTATTTTAGATTTCCCAATGAACGGTTGCATCACTCGAGACACGTTGTTAAATGATGTAGATTTCAAGTTGTAATGGTTTGGTGGTTGATTAAATAAATAAATGAGAATAACACATTGTACTGTAATATATTCCCGTATATTTTACATTATGAAATAATAACATTTTCATTACCAGACCGTGAATTTATATAATAAAATGACAAACGATTCAGATTAATATTAAGTATATAATACTTTGCAACGTGACTATATAAGATGTTGGATAATTAATTGAAACCAAATATTTGACACCAATTTAATTAATAAAAACACATTGCATAAAAGTTAGACGCACGTCTTAAAGTTATGAATTGAACAACCAATGTTTGTAAAGCTTTTTTTACAAAAGTTATAATTTTTCCTTCTAGTTAGGAATTTATAAAATATATTATTTTAATAAATTTAATCTTCAGTCTTATTGAGGATGTAGTTATAATTGTTGTTCATTTGTAAAAGTATAGTTTTCGTTCGTTGTCGGGTCATTGTATAGTTATATTTTAATATATTTTTAAAATATAACTTAGTTTCTTTTACCGGTTTCTAAAATATAGAAGTTTTAGTAAAACATTACTAAATATAGAAATTTATATAAATTTCGTCATGACCTTTCCGTTTATAAAAACGATACCAAGTTCGAAGACTTTTGTTAATTCACTTTTAATTCAATTCATAGCCAAACATCCAAGTAAATTTAAGGTGTATTTATTGTTATTGTTGTTATTGTCATAATACAAGTCGTTAGGGTCTCATTATAATATATCTGAAATAATAACTAATCCATTTATTTTAACCAATTATCCACCATTTTATCCGGTTTTTACATATTGATAAAACCTTACGATATTTTTATTAGTTATTTATATTACACAAACACCCTTATTGGAACTTGTTAACCAAACGCACTAGTGGTGTCAAAAGTCCAACAGACAACCCTTTATTTCCTTTACACAACCAAATGCACCCTTTGTGCCAAATTCTCAACCCAAGCGCGCACCTTTTACGATGAATCTGCCCACCAACACACCCTTTGTGTAACTGTACCCGAAAACAACCGTTGTGTTAACTGATACCCAAAAAACACCCTTTGTGTTAATTGTCTCCAAAGCACCCTTTGTGTTAACTACTCACTAAACTCAACTTTGTGTTAACTGTCACCCAAACACACCCTTTGTGTTATGCTCACCCATACCCTTTTGACGAATCTGTTAAACCAACACTCCCGTTGGCAAAATCTGCCAAACTAAACACTCCGTTTGGCAAATCTGCCACTTTTTAAAACACACCTTATGATGTTGTTTTACTAAACTAAAGACCCTTAGTTTGAGAATGTCAAACCAAACACGCCTTATGTGTCACGCTGTACAAAACACATGTTTGGGTTGTTTAAACCCAAAAAACAAAAACACACCTGAGGCTTGTCATATGAACCAAACAGCCTGGTGTAAAAACCCAAACCAAAACGCACCTACGTGGTTGGTGCACCAATGAACATGGTGGTGGCTGAACACCTTTCGGCCGAACAAAAATCCAACACAACATTGTCTGGCTGACCGGACCCGAATCGCACCCCTCGTCGATGCAAAAACACACGACGCCACCTTGTGGTGCGAATAGCAAACCGAATGGCACTTTCGGTGGTGGGTGAGAAACCACACGCACTTAAGGTGGCTTTGGCATTGTGGCGATGATAATGCTAGTATGATGATTTTTTTTTGTTTGGATTTAATGGATGATGCGATGGTGATGATGATGATGGAGGTATGATGATGATGATGATGGAGGCGGGTGGCTGTCGTGGGACAGCAGTCGAAGACAGGGGGTAGCGGCGGCGGTGGCATCGATGGGGTGGTGGAGGTGCAAGTGTGGGCGAGTGAGTGTGGGGATCAGATAGATCGGGTGATGAGGAGTAGTTTGGATTCGGCATGAAAAGTTTTCCGGTGGTCGGAAGTGGTGGCCGGCGGCTGACCGGTGGCCGGCGACGGTGGGACTCGCCGGAAAATATGGGAGAGAGAGAGAGAGCTATATGTGCTGTGTGTGTGTTGTTGTTATATGTTTTTAAATGAAAAAAAATATAAAACTTTTATATATATTAAAAGTTTTAAGAAAAGTGACAAGTATTAATAAGTTTAGGGTGAAATTTATAAATATTTCACAGGGACCAAAAGTGTAACTTTGGAGTATTATTTTTTAAAATAGTCGCTCGGGACTTGTTTGAGCGACTTAACGGGTGATTCGAGTCACAAAACTTGCGCCATTGTTTTCCAAATCATTTTTCTGATAAAAATGAGTATATTCAACTCTGGACTAATTTTCGTAAACGTTTATAAAATTATTTAAAACGGTAGTTATTTTATTTTGTATATTACTGATAAACTTTGTCCGGAAAATAAAAATGAATTTTAACCCGAATATTCGCGTTTTTTAACAAACGCTTTTAATTAAAATGCTAAGTAATTTATTAAATATTTCTATTTAATAAACAGTGATAATTAAATATAATTTAATTATTTTCAGCGTCGGAACGCGTTAGTTTCATTTCTAAAACTTTGCGAGGTTGTTTTAGCCCTTTTCTGCTCGTTTTCAAGTCTCGGATAAATCTAAAAAGTTGTCCGAAATATCGTTTTACATCAAAATGCTTTAGAGTCCGAGTTGTGAAAACGTGATTTAGTGGTTCGTTTTCGATACCGGTATCTGGGGATGGAGGTACGGAGTGTACACCCAAAGGTCTCTGAACACCCTGACTCAGATAGTGGTTAAGGGAATTCTAGTCGCTGATGAACTTCAGTGAGTTAACTCCTCTGTGAGTAACTCTGGACTGAAGGATGTTCATCAGAGGTCTGATGTTTTTAGCTTTGTAACTCACTGAGTAAGCTGAAGGATACCATCAGAGAGTAATCCATCAGAGGAAGTATCCTCAGCGGGTTAGCTCATCAGAGTTTGTTTCAATATTGAACCTTCAGTGGGTATCCTCCTCAGCGGGCTAGCTGATGCTTCAGGACACTGAATAAAAATCCCGATGGATAGAATTCAATGACTTGTAACTGCTTTGACCATTTCTTATGGTGAGTAGTAATCACATTTATTGACCACGATAATTTATGTATGTAACCACTAATCCTAAAATCAAAGGATTCTAAATATACGAAGAGTTTTAATTCATATTGATCTCTCATAATTCCTTGACCAAAGACTTGAGTACTCTCCTATAAATAGGAGGTCACATAATACTTGTGAGATATATGAAAACATACATATAAACATAAACACTTGATGTGCTACGATTCTTGATTGGTGCCTCAACCAAGAACACACATTTGGTCTTATCCCAAGTAGATATTCGTGGTACCGAGGCATTAGGGTCAAATAGTTTACTTTGGAAAGTGATTACATGATTAAGTGATATCCGGTAACCATTCATTTGTTACATAGTTAGGTCATTGATTATCTCAACCTTATTCTGGGCCACCACCTCCAACAGTTTAGATCCTCAGTAGCTATGTAGAGCGTATGGTCTAGCACAAAATGGCAAAAGTTATGAGTGAGTACAAGCTAGAATTGTTACAAAAAGAGCTCTTATATATATATATATATATATATATATATATATATATATATATATATATATATATATATATATATATTGTAATGTCTTGCAAATTACAGTAACTGCTGAAATTATTACTGTATTAGGAAGCTAGCTATTAAGAAACTGAACAATTTATGTCTTTTATTGCTTGGTCTGCTATATTAGCTTATATGCAAGTCACAAACGCGGCTGGTGATTACTAGGTTGTTGATCGAACATCTAATTGCTACAAAGCCTAATACAACCATTGTAAACGTTGCACCAACCGTGTTTTGAAATTTAGTATCTTAATATTTTCAAAATCTACAACTTTGGTGTTAATCGAAAAGTCCATTCTCTATCATGCTATGCAGAAAATTTAGTTTATAAGAACACCGCCATCAAACTAGCCGTCCTACTGGTCCAAGCTCGAAACCCACTGAGAAATAACTAAATATGCTTGGTGAACCTAGGCTTGGAACTTACACAAACAACACATGATCATGGAAGAGTTTCAAGGAACTATCGACTTATATTAGTAACTTAAGTTTTACTTTGTTACTGATGACTTAGTTAATTAAAAACAAGCAACCATATGAAATAGAACTAAGGCATTTGATCTAAGCACTTTGTACGTTATCGTGTTTGGATCACTTAAGATGCTTTGATTATTTTCGAGGTAAATGAACAATATTCAGTAACGATATTAGCTTTGTTAAGAAGTTTAGATACCCATGACTTATGAATATGAACTTTTGACTTCAAAAGAAACTTATGTTTTGAAATGTTCTGGTTTACTTGATGATTATTAAAAACATAACCAAAGACCATGAAAAATAAAATTAATGCAATTATAAAAGCATAGCATATGTGAATTGGTCTGATCTACACATGTGTAAATATGTTGGATAAATTCAAAGCATATGCATTAACAAACTGTGTAAAATCAATTTGGGTTTAGCCATCCCACATCTAGCTATGAAGAAAAGTAGCTACAAGATGTTGACTTTAAATAGAAAGGGAATGATATCATCAAATATAGGCTAGTGAATGCTTTCAAAAGAGTTATAAAATATGCATGACCATTTAATCCCCAAATAGTCACAAAAACGTATGCATGAAAATTAGACCGCAATTGTCCAAAGTATGTATTGCCACTTTATTCAAGGCGACGTAAATATTCAAGTGTATATAAAACAATGATTACGATTACTCTAAGCTCATGAAACTGATTCGCTAACAGAAATAATGGCCATGTGCTTACACCGGATGTCCCCACCTGGACACCCTCATCATTGAATTACTTTACATGTGCCTACACCGGATGCCCCCACCTGGACACCCTCAGCATTGAGTTACTTTACATGTGCCTACACCGGATGTCCCCACCTGGACACCCTCAACATTGAGTTACTTTACATGTGCCTACACCGGATGCCCCCACCTGGACACCCTCAGCATTGAATTACTTGGTAACATACAACCTGAGCTAATCCGTAATCATAAAAGTATAGTATGTATTTACGTTCAAAAACTAAACCAAGTATTGTATCTCCTCGCGAGATGTATAAATGAGTATGTAAACCAAACAGGTAATCAACCATGTAAATACATTTGTAAACAAGCATGTTCTCACCCCAAAATATATGTAAAACGAGTAAAACATGGGGCTATAAACTCACATTGATGATGAAGAACGATTTGCAGAAATGCACATAGTAAACACATCACAAACGGAAACGGTAATGGGTGACCCAGAAGTTGCAGTTTATTTACGGCTTTGAACCACTAGGCCTAGGGATAAAGTATTTTAGATTTCCCAATGAACGGTTGCATCACTCGAGACACGTTGTTAAATGATGTAGATTTCAAGTTGTAATGGTTTGGTGGTTGATTAAATAAATAAATGAGAATAACACATTGTACTGTAATATATTCCCGTATATTTTACATTATGAAATAATAACATTTTCATTACCAGACCGTGAATTTATATAATAAAATGACAAACGATTCAGATTAATATTAAGTATATAATACTTTGCAACGTGACTATATAAGATGTTGGATAATTAATTGAAACCAAATATTTGACACCAATTTAATTAATAAAAACACATTGCATAAAAGTTAGACGCACGTCTTAAAGTTATGAATTGAACAACCAATGTTTGTAAAGCTTTTTTTACAAAAGTTATAATTTTTCCTTCTAGTTAGGAATTTATAAAATATATTATTTTAATAAATTTAATCTTCAGTCTTATTGAGGATGTAGTTATAATTGTTGTTCATTTGTAAAAGTATAGTTTTCGTTCGTTGTCGGGTCATTGTATAGTTATATTTTTAAGCAAACCGCTGGTAAGCAACTCGCTGCTTAGTATAAAGCAACTCGCTTCTTGAGCAACTCGCCGCCTAAGCAACCCGCCGTGTGTCAGAGAGTTGGTAACCTACTTAATAAAATATTATATTTAACCAAACCGCCGTGAAGAAATTCTGGCAACCCTCCACGAAGAACAACGACTTTTATTACACAAAATCACTTATAAATCACCCTTTTGAACGATTTTGCTTGATTTCTTTTGCACAACACAGTACCATAAGACAATAGCAACTAGAAACACCCAAACTTTATCAATACAAACATCAAAATTCGGAGAATCTTCAAAAACGAGCTAGGAGCCTTCAATGGTACACTTTTCGATCTAAAACAAGCAAGAAATCGCACATACACACGATCTAATCATCCCATAAGCTCTGATACCAATTGTGGTATATCATATATCATAACACGGGGTCGATTCTTGGACTTGGCTAGTTTCTAGAGAGAGAAACACATGAGAGAGTTTTCTAGAGAGAGAAAATGTGTTTTCTATATGAAAAGAATAAATGACTAGCTTGCCTCTTCCAAAGTTGGAAGAGGCTTATATAGTTCTTACAATATACCTGGTATTAGAACCCGACTTAAACCGAAAATCATACTATTAACTATTAAACTACGAGCTATAATAAACAATAAAATACACGGGGTGACCGAGTCTTTTTCTAATATCTAACAAGAAGACCCACTGAATGCAATGCATTAGAGGGTAACGAAGACCCGCTGAGTGCAAAGCATCAGAGGGTAGTGAAGACCAACTGAGTGCAAAGCATAAGCTGATGATAGTTTGAAACTGTCAAACCAAACACGCCCTTATGTGTCCGCTGTCCCAAACACCCCTGTTTGGGTGTTAAACCCAAAACCAAACACACCCTTGAGGCTGTCATAAACCAAACAGCCCCTTTGGCTGTTAAACCCACAACCAAACGCACCTACGTGGTGGCTGCCACCCAATCGCACCCCATGGTGGTGGCTGCCACCCTTTCGGCCGACAAAACAATCCAACACACCCAATGTCGTGGCTGACCCGGACCCGAACGCACCCCTCGTCGATGCAAAACACACCGAACGCACCCTTGTGGTGCCGAATAACAAACCGAATGCACCCCTTCGGTGGTGGGCTGAGAAACCACACGCACCCTTAAGGGTGGCTTGGCTGTGGCGATGATAATGGTGGTATGATGATGATGATGCGATGGTGATGATGATGATGGAGGTATGATGATGATGATGATGGAGGTGGGTGGCTGTCGTGGGACAGCAGTCGAAGACAGGGGGTAGCGGCGGCTGTGGCATCGATGGGGTGGTGGAGGTGCAAGTGTGGGCGAGTGAGTGTGGGGATCAGATAGATCGGGTGATGAGGAGTATTTTTGGATTCGGCCGGAAAAGTTTTCCGGTGGTCGGAAGTGGTGGCCGGCGGCTGACCGGTGGCCGGCGGCGGTGGGACTCGCCGGAAAATATGGGAGAGAGAGAGAGAGCTATATGTGCTGTGTGTGTGTGTTGTTGTTATATGTTTTTAAATGAAAAAAAATATAAAACTTTTATATATATTAAAAGTTTTAAGAAAAGTGACAAGTATTAATAAGTTTAGGGTGAAATTTATAAATATTTCACAGGGACCAAAAGTGTAACTTTTGAGTATTATTTTTTAAAATAGTCGCTCGGGACTCGTTTGAGCGACTTAACGGGTGATTCGAGTCACGAAACTTGCGCCATTGTTTTCCAAATCATTTTTCTGATAAAAATGAGTATTCACTCGACTAATTTTCGTAAACGTTTTAAATTTTTTATCTAAAACGTTTATTATTTATTTTGTATATTACTGATAAACTTTGTCCGGAAAATAAAAATGAATTTTAACCCGAATATTCGCGTTTTTTAACAAACGCTTTTAATTAAAATGTTAAGTAATTTATTAAATATTTCTATTTAATAAACGATGATAATTAAATATAATTTAATTATTTTCAGCGTTGGAACGCGTTAGTTTCATTTCTAAAACTTTGCGAGGTTGTTTTAGCCCTTTTCTGCTCGTTTTCAAGTCTCGGATAAATCTAAAAAGTTGTCCGAAATATCGTTTTACATCAAATTGCTTTAGAGTCCGAGTTGTGAAAACGTGATTTAGTGGTTCGTTTTTGATACCGGTATCTGGGGATGGAGGTACGGAGTGTACACCCAGAGGTGTCTGAACACTCTGACTCAGATAGTGGTTAAGGGAATTCTAGTCGCTGATGAACTTTAGTGAGTTAACTCCTTTGTGAGTAACTCTGGACTGAAGGATGTTCATCAGAGGTCTGATGTTTTTAGCTTTGTAACTCACTGAGTAAGCTGAAGG
>BQNB010094667.1:0-21785 GCA_026074375.1 Tanacetum coccineum
CTGTTCATCGCGCCCCTATCGTTTGTCATACCAATCGTGTCATCTTTGGTGATCTGGATAACCCTGAATTCATTTACCTATTTCAATTTCTATTTCAATTACGAGGACGAACATTTCTTTTTAGAGAGGAAGAGTTGTAAAACCCAAAAATTTGAATTTCATTTTATTTTGTTAATTTGAAATATAACCTAAAGTTTAATAATAAGTATTTGAAAATAAAACCTTAGGTTATAATTTTGGGAAATTATAAGATATAACATAAGGTATTTTGTTTTAAAAAAAATATAAAACTTATATATGTACATATATATGGCCGGCCATGTATTTAAAAAAATAATATATTTTGTAATTTTGATTATTTTGTATATTTACTTTCTTTTTATAAAAAACCTATTTTAAGGGATAAGTATTAAAAGGTTTTAGCAAGTTTCTTGTGTAATCTTCAAAATGGGAAAAAAAATATTTTGTTCCCCCTCCTTTTCTTCAATGGCCGACCCCTATAGGTGTTGATACACCAAATCTTTTATTTTTGTAGCAAATGATATTTTAGGAATGAAGTGTTAAGTAAATATTTGGTAATCTCCTAAATCAATAAAAAGATTTTGTCCCCTCTTTTTCTCTCTATATAGACGGCCACTATTCACCCTCCATCACCATCATTCTCTCAAATTCTTACTCCATAATCTTGTGTATTCCTCCATAGAAGCTTTGAGCAAGAAGAAGGTTTAGGTGTTTTTGGCTAATCCTTGAAGTTTTAGTGTTCTTGGTGTGGTCTTGATCTTCCTTTCTTTGGTGCATTCTTGGTGTTTGATTTTGTACTCCTTCCTCATTCCATAGGTAATTCTTGATTTTGTTTCATTCTTGTTGTCACCATGATTACAAATGCAAAAGTTTTCATAAAACCTAAAAGATTGTAAGAAATAATGTGTTTATATTCTTGTCAATTTCTCTAGGGTTTAATCTAATTAAAAGGGTTAAATTACATGTTATGAAACCTTAGATATCATTAATGGTGTAATTAATAACTATAAGATTAGAAACCTTAAAGTTGGTTTTGATGGGTGTTAATTAAGGTTTTCATGATTATCAATTCTGGGCAGAATTTTAGGTCATGTTCATCGGGGTATATCTTGATGATAAAAAGTGGTTTTAAGATAATTCTTGAGCCTAAAGTGAAGTTCAATGAATATAGTTTCTGGAAAATCCGGCATCATGTCAGTTGGAGGTCGAGAAGGTCGATTTTTAGATTTTATAAGATTAAGTGTCAAAACTGGGAATTCAGTCCGAAAAATTCAGTTGTAGTATTTGATTTTTAATTCTCAAACCATAATGAATTAGCCTTTTAGATTTTCGTGGGATAATCTTCATGATAGTAGCTACATCCATGATTTTTTTCAGATATTTCTGAGTTGTCTAAGTTGGGTTTTTACGCGTTAACTTTGCAAAGGTTCTGCCAGGTAAAAATTCGTGTCAATTTTGGGTTACAAGGGTCAAAGGGATACCTAAACATAAAAATAAATTAAACCAATGATCATGGGTGTATTAGACATATGTAGGAACCTCTGTAATTTTCGGTGTAATTTTAGAAGATGTTTTTATGGGTCTTTTAAGTATGGAAACTTACCTTAAATAAATAGTCAAAATTTGGAATTTTTGGAAACCTTAATTAAGTCAAGTAAACTTTATTTATTGTAAGATCAAATGTAAAATTACTTAAAAAGGGTATGTAATATATGGTAATCATGGTTCTTGTAGATTCGGTGAAGGTGTTGTGATCTCTTGCTTTTGTGTTCATTTCGCTTCGATTTCTTATTCGTTAAGGTACAGATATTCTTGATACATACATCTCTTTACTATTGTTACGATTTATAGGTTCTTTTGTCCGTTTCGTTATTCGTACAGATATTCCGTCCTTTTAGTAAGGACACTTCATTCTCATTTGTTTGGCTACTTGATTTATTTGATATTCGTTTAATATTCCGTTGATTTGCTATCCGCAATCATGACTCGTTTGATGTTGATAATCCGTTTGATTTGATATTTGCAATTATGATTCTGTTGATCCTTGTTTATATATGAGATTAGATCCGTTATCTTGATTTGATTATCAGTATCTTGTTCACTTATATCTTTTGTGATGTAGTGAAAAAAACAAGATTACAATTTGAATCTGTTGATTCCAATGAATACCAGAAACAATCTTTCAACTATCGTTGATTCAAAAGAATACCGATAATCAGGCAAACTCCAACAACCGTTGATTCAAACGAATACCGATTATTAAGAGAATCTTAGCAAAAACCGCCAAGAATAAAGCAAAAGCTTTTATTATCAAAACTCAAAGATATATCCTAATACAAAGAAAAGACCTAATATTTATAGAAAAACTAGAGACCTTTCTTTTTCCCTAAATTTATAACTGATTAGAAATTGAATACTTTCCTAATCACAATTTATGATTGATTAGACCTTTCCTTTTCCCTAAATTTATAACTGAATAAAAATTAAATACTTTCCTAATCATAATTTATTGTCTAACTTAAATAAAATTAAAGAAAGTCAATGTCTTGACTTTGACTAAAAGTTGAAACCGCATCATTCTCCCCCACTTAAAAAAAAACTCGTCCTCGAGTTTGCCTCACTCGTTCCTTGTACTCGTAGCATCCAAATTTGTATCTCTTGCATCAAATTCCCTTTCTTTATAATGACTCGACCTCGAACCTTGATCGTCTTAAAACCGAACTTATCGACCATGGGTGCAGCTTTCAAATACCATTCTTGATATTTTTTACGAATCAGAAATTTGAATGAACTTTGGCTAACCTTGATAATAATACTTTTTCCAAACGACATCAACTCATGTGATTTTGTATTGATGTCTTCCTCAAAATCAACATTTAAAGTAGTTTGGATCATTGAAGAACAAAGATCATTAGCCACAACTACGACGTCTTCGATGTTGTCTTCTTCCCCACCAAATCCTCCTTTCCTGACAAATCCTTCTTCTTCCTCAATGACATCTTCAATATCGGTATCATAAACTGGCATCGATTCTTCTTCATATTGATCATCATCAAATACTGGAGGTCCTTCATAATCGTCACTCGCCATACCATAATCTCTCCATTCATCAAAAGATGAACCATCACACTTAAAGAATGGATATTCTTCAGAATTGTATTTGCCGCTTTCAAACGTTGACTACTCCATATGGAGAACACACATAACCTACCCATGTATTTTTTGTGGTCCTGCTTTTTATGAGGTAGTGTCAGCCGCAGTCAATGCTTTGCACCCTGTCTCACAACCCAAATGCAACTAATAGATCCGTTAGAATGGTGCAGGGGCAAAGGTGATCAACCTCCCATCATCCACACCTAGTTGGAAAGGTTTAGGTGAAACAAAAACCTGATCTATATATCGTCCGCAACCACTCTATTGATGCTGAAAACTGGATTGCACACAGTTGAGAAGCTGTCGAGGTTTTGGGGTTGCTGAATGAATTTTTTTTTATTTCAGTGCTAGGTTGGCAAGTTTACAAGTTTGAAGACGTGGGCTCTCAGTTGAGGGAAGGTGATTCTGTAAAACAAGTCCAGAAGGAAGGTGAAGACGTACGATGTCTACCTTACCATGAGAAGTCTGTTCCGTGAACATTTCTTTTGCAGCAGATTCCCTAGGTCTAAGCAACAAAAGTATGAGAGGGAGTACCACACGATTCGTCAGAGAGATGGAGAGACTAGTGGTGAGTTTATGAAAGGTTTCTCAGGTTGGCAGGTTTCATGGGTAAGAAGGCAGGTCTACCGGAGGAACAGGCCAAGCATTTCAAGTGGGCACTTTGTGATTGGATTCTAGATGGGATAGTGAACACGAAATTTACCGATGTGGCTCAAGTGGCCGATGCTGCGTAGAACATTGAAGGATTCTCCATGAGACGTTAAAGTCAAAATAACAAGAACAACCCAAATCTGGCCGTTTCGTACCACAGCTCAGGTAAACAATTAGAGAGGGTATGATCAAAATGTAAGACGGGCGTTAGTCATGATAGGCAGGGTAGCATTCAGAGAGGGAATGATCAAAATGGTTATTGACGGTCGCAGTATATGACAGGCAGATTGCAACAGTTATCAGATGTCATGACATAACCAAGGTCACATATACCAACCCACCGTCTTCTGGTCTTCAAGTCAAAAAATACTCAGACAATCCTCTTCTCCTCCATGTGACATATGTGGGAAACTTCATCCGGGCAAGGCATGTTATAGGACTACTAAAGCTTGTTTTACTTGTGGTTTGACTGGGCATATGGCCAGGGATTGCCCTAAGAATGGTAGAAACGGTGGTAAGGGAAGTAGGGACGATAATCAACCTGATATAATGCAGTATTTTCATCAACCAAGATCAGGCCAGCTAACTCTTCAGGTACCGTTTTAGGAACTCTCTTTAAATGGCCGTGCTGTTTTTGTCTTATTTGATACGGGTGCAACACATTCCGTGGTTTCGGTTTCATTTTCTAAACACCTTAACATCTCCAACGCTACTTAATATACCTATCAATACTACCCTAAGCAAAGTCTGACCACAATACAAGAACTTCCCCGCTTTATTTTGATGATAAGATTCATTTTGCAATTTGCTCCCATATAACTTGGTGTTTTCGATTTTATTCTGGTATGAATGGTTACATGTTCATCGCGCCCCTAATCGTTTGTCATACCAATCCGTTTCATCCTTATTATAACACCTCGAATTTTAGGTCATTGTATGACATTATGTAATCATATTTATTTTTAGGGTTTTACGCATTGCTTCTTAAACCGAGAAACGTTAAGTTCAATCGCTAAACTCAAAATGATCATTCAATGTAAACGGCATTAAATGATTAAAATGTTTACATCAAGCAAGTGTTATATGATATTATGAGGATAATTAATAAACTTGTTTCATCGAATTTTTATTGGCTACGTAAATGCTTACGTTTCGCGATAAAACACTTTTCTGCATTCCGTAAGCACCAAAACCTAACTACCTTAACGAATACCCACGATTATTCCCAATACGCCAAAATAATCAATATCACATCACATTGGAGCCTATGGGCCGAAAAACTTCACAAATATCTCCATACATGCACCTTGCATCAACTTGATCTCATGACTAGCCATTCTTATCAAGATAACCTTCAACAAGTCTTGCCACCTTGCATGAATCAACTAGACACCATAATATCTCATAATATCTACCAAGTAGTATAAATAGGCATGCAAGGGTCATAGAAAACTCACACAAGACATTTCCTTTGCTAAAAAAATCACAAAATCCTTCCTTTGTTCTCTCTAGAGCCCACGGCTCAAAACCCTCCCCAAACTAAATCCATAGCTTGATTTTCTATCATTATACAAGCATACACACATCATATCTAAGGTATTCTAAGAAGGTTTCAAGAGTTGGTTAACCATTTGCAAGGAAGGAATCAAGAAAAGGAAGAAAGGGTTTACTTGGGAAAATTAGGGTTTTCACCTTATATTTTCAAGCCAAGGTTGTTAATCACAAGGGTGTGATTGTTATTCTCATCTCTACTCATCCACACAAGGTTATATATAAAGCTTAATCATTTCATAACTAAGATTTTATGTGTTCATATGTTATATTTAGCTAAATCACCATTTAGGGTACTTTTGAATATGTAAAATGAATATTTACTTATGATCATTGTTTTGTACACTTATTTACATGTCATATGGATGATAATATTATGTTAAAAGGAATGTATAAGTGTTTTAACATGTTGGTTAAGTATAAACATGTTTAAGTGCAAATTAGGGTTTCTAAAAGTCAACTTATGAGTTACAAGTGAAAATGGTAAAATAACATGTTAATCTTGTTATCTTGGACTCACATGAACAAAACATGACCTAATGGACCTAATATATGTAAGACATAAGATATTAAGGGTTCTAATGGGTTTGTAACAAAGTGGTAAAGCT
The DNA here is from genome assembly GCA_026074375.1 of Tanacetum coccineum. Taxonomy (NCBI): domain Eukaryota; kingdom Viridiplantae; phylum Streptophyta; class Magnoliopsida; order Asterales; family Asteraceae; genus Tanacetum; species Tanacetum coccineum. The sequence goes on from BQNB010094667.1 coordinate 5,985, forward strand.
AAAAAGTCCTAAAAACAAGTTTTAAACACATTTTGGAAAAATTTTTTATTCTTAGGGGCTGTTTAAGATTCGAAAATTCATATATGTTTTTATGATTTTACAACCAGTACTACATGATCACAAGTTCGCGAAGGGGTCATAAAGAACTGAAAAAAGTGTCTGAGATTAATAAGCAAGCAAGATTACGCTATTTACATAGGTTTACGATAGTTAATACTTTTATAAAATCAATTTTTATAAAAAAAGGTTACTATTAACCACGGAAACTTATTCTTATATAAACATCCATATAATGTAAAAAACTTTCCAATTACGCGACGTGCTCGAAAGTATCACTATTTAAAAACGGTAGGCTATAAAGAATAAAGATACGACAAAACCGGGTATTCCGTTATTTAAAAGTATAAAAATAATTTTATAGCTGTTGCGTGAACAGTAAAAACACTATTCACACAGAAGTCGATAAAAATCTAAAAATGTGATTTTATGATTCACTCTTCTTATTACGAAAAGCTATGGGCGGTAAGAAACGCAAGAAAAGAAACGGGCTTAAAAACGACAAAGTTAATGTAATTTTGTCCTAACGGCGTAATTATTAACGTTTTTCCACTTTATAATGACGATTTCACTTAAACAAATAGATGGATGATATCTTTGCTATATATATATATAATTTATATATAAATAATATATATATGATAATATATATTTTATTTACTTACATTCTATATATATATATATATATATATATATATATTTTTATATATATTATAACTATATATATATATGGTGTGGTGTGTGATTAGTTGATCTCGATTAGTTTATATTACTAGGGGCAATTTGCATAATGAGGCTTCTTTCGGATCGGCGTATTGACGAGTGGTTGGATGTACGATTGTATATGGGGTATCGCTAAAATCCTCGTACGTCATGTTTGACCTCTTCTATTATGATAGCCCACCGGTTTACCGTGTGTTACAGATTGTTAATTGTGGTGTGAGGGTATTGTGTTATCGATGATTTGTTACTATTTGTTGTTTAGTCTACATCGGGCTTATATGTAATTTAATGACCGTAAGTGGGGTATAATGTCTCTTATCATGAGCTAGGGTTTGTAACAAGATCATCAGTTTGCTTTCGAAGGATGTGTCTTATTTCGTTATGGATGATAACTTATAGGATTATACAGTTGTTCTGTTAGACAATGTGCTTGAAATACTGATTCGACCTATATTAACTAGCTTGCATTTCGAGCGTTAGCGTGACGCGTTTTTACTTGGGGATATTTTATTATTCAGTTTACTCACTCGGAGGGTGAGTCATAGCCCCATGTTTTACAATTATTAAATTAAAGTTTTTGGTGGAGAAAACATATGCAGTTTTACAAATTGGACGGCAATGTGTAAATTTTTTATCATAATTACGTTTTCCTAAGTAGCGATAACCCACTATGCCCATGAATCATGAACTGTCAATTACCTGGGAATGTTGAGCGCGAATGATTTAGATAGATCTATTTGGGATTGACCTCCCCGTTCGGGTGACAAGCTTATCACTGGAAAACGAAAGTATTTCATGTCGGGGATACTGGATGTTACGGGGTTTTGAACTTCATCACGGGAAATGTAGGCAATTTTTATATATTTTATTCAATTATGTCGAGCTTCGGTGTCATGAGCTTAGGTAAAGTCAATTACATTTTGTGATGTCTGATCTGTTGACATTATCACCGGAAAGGGTCTTGCGGTCCTTGCTTTACATATGTACATAAAACCTATGAAAATTCACCACTTTATGTTGACGTTTTTAAATACAATGTTTTTCAGGTCATTAAGCATGTGGTGGGGAAGGATACTTTTGGGTTTTATTTTGAAGTCATGCTTTAAAGTTTTAGGCATTACATTTTGTGTTTCTGTTTCATGGGCTTAGAAATCTTTGTAATAATAACAAGTTAAGCTTCAGGCTTTGTAACACATATTTTATTAATCCAATGTATCAGTTTTTAAACGACTTTTTGTCATTCTTATATTATTTGTGTTTTGGGTTGATCATGTGTGAAGTACATGCCCCGGACCCTTATTCCGCTGCGACCCAATTTGGGGGTGTTACATTCTTCACCGGCAAGGGTATCTTTGATTCTTAGGATACTTTCTCCAGACTACTCTTTGTTGTATTGCCCACCTCGTATGTCGGCAGTGATAAGTTCATTTGGAATAGGCATTCCCAAAGACTTCCAGTTTTGTTCCCTTAGACGCTAAATTTAAGGGTATCAAGAACATACTCTTAATAGGCAAAATGAAGCAGAGAGTCTGGATCCGGGTGGAATTTTTGTGATTGTTGCTTTTTGTAAGTGATGGATAATGATCAGCCTTGGTCGAACCTAAAACTTGGGATCACAAGAGATTGGCTTTCTTCTTTCCCTGAGTACTGCAATGATAGATTATTTTGTCTTCGACGAAAGAATGAATGGATTGGATGATGAATTTCTTCCCACATCTTTACATAAAATCAATATGGGCTTAGATTGACGACGCCTCAAGAATCTGCAACACCGAGAGCTCTTGGGTCTCTCAAACGCTTTGAGTCTTTCCTATAAGACCTAAATTAATGTATAGTAGTGTGTGCCCTCCATTTGCTGAAACATGTCATTAGTCACGACGCGATAAAGTTTCTGACAACTTTTGGGTAACCAGTTCGTGACAATGTTGATGAGAGCATCAGGGTGTGGTGGGGAAGAAAATGGATTTGTTGTTGAATGGTGTGATCTGAAGGGCTGTCTCTGACTGGCGTATTTTGTCGAGATCGAGCATTCTCATCTAGTTGCTAGCTTGTAACTCTTAGTTTGTTTTTGACATATCGAAACCAGTGTCCCAAAACTGCTTAAATTAGATCGAAGAAAATTGTTGAGGAAAGTATAGTGAAGCTTGAAAAAGTTGTTGTGCTCAGAATATCCTACAGCAATCTTGTAGGATTGGATTGCTCTATGACTTTTCTACATCCAAATAGGAGTTGCTTTTTCTACAGGCACCCATCAGCTGCTGACGGCAGGATCTGATCATCAGTACGAGTGGGTTGGTGCCATAGCAGGTGCTGTATCAGCAGGAGCATTACAATAACTCAGCCATTGTATCTGCACAATCACATCCACAGAAAGGCATACATACAGAACGAAATGTTAGAAGTGAGGCAAAGTGTTCAAGAGTTAATCAGTTATGGACTAAATCCTGGAAAAGGACACTAAGATCATATTAAAGTTATTGTACAATAGATTTGGTCAACTATTGAGTCAACATAAGTTAATCATGGAAGAGAAGACCAAACGCAATGACCAAACCACAATTACTCAAATGTACAAGTGGTTAACAGTGTATATTAGAAAAAGACAGAGAGTTCAAGAGAAGATACTAGGCAAAACGCAACGACTACAAAAACGCAGCATTTTGTCAGCAAACTCTGGCAGGATCGTGGGAACGATTACCTAACCTTACCATCCTTATAACTCCGATAGAATAATTACAGGGTCGGTCTTTAGTATTTCCACGATTGCCATCATAAAACCATTTGAAAACCTTAATCAAGGTATTTGTGATATAAATATCAAAGCTTTTTGTACCTCAATTGTTTTGGCTTTTCAAAAACGCTCCCCATCAACATGTGCATCGATATTCGAAAGTGTTTAGCACATGTAGGATGGAGTACACACATGAGTCTATAAAATCACATTTTTCTACGTTTTCATATTTTAATCACATTTTCTCCCCTTATCAAAAATTTTAAACCCTTTGATATTTTGGATATCAAATGATTTAAATATGTTAGAAAACTGGGAGAAAAATGTGCTGATTATGCACAAGCCGATTAGGGAACACATTAATGCTCCCCCTCAAACTATGAGGGTATGTGTGAGTGTCAGGTATAATAATTTTGAAAGATTTTGAGTTTTTCAAAAAACTCATGAAAAAATTTATACATTGACACTTAACACCTAAAGATACACTACATAATAATATATTCACAAGATTATGTATGAGACATGACCTAAAAATGTTCAAACCGAAAATGACACAGTCATTCAGTCCATGTCAGCAATCTGTAGTCCGTCTCGATACTCAATTTTTGGAAGTTGTCTTAGCTTCCCCTCGAACCAGCAATCCTTTCTTGAGTAGATTCATAGATTTCTTGCAAGCCGCATTAAGAAGACTTGATGTGTAAAGCTCAAATGTCTGAAGTACACAATTAATTCGAAATCGTAACATCAAAGTTAATTAAGTCCCGGATGTCACAATTATTCCCTCTCCATAGCCGAAATGATAATACCTAAGTCAACTAAGTCTTAGATGTAAACATTTCTTCCTGCAGGATACTGACTATCTAAAGGTATCATCATACCTATGTGTACCTCTTTTATCAAATATTTCTACTCTCTTTTTTAATAATAAGCTTAGTGGTTGACCGGTCGAGGAAACATTAATTGAATCAGAAACAATCTTCTCACGCTAGAATAAATCTTCTAACAACACTTTCCCCTTGGTATCTCAAATGATGCATACTAAAAATAACAAGATATCTCTTCCCCCATGTGGAAGAAATAGTGCACCCAAAAGTAACAAGTTAAGACACTGATTTTCTCTGCGGTTATGACATTTGTCTTCCCGGAATGGCCTAAAATTAAAGAAGGCTATGGACTCTATCACGTGTACTTGGTGTACCTTTTAGTGTATCTACCCCTCCCCCTTTGCTGGTTTCGATACCTCAGAATCAGCAAAACCTTATACGCACCCATACTTGAGATCTTGTGCGAAGAATTAATAAGCTTAAATCTATTCCGTGAGAATCAATTTCAAGACTTTTAAAACTATGAAAGAATTTCCAAACATTCCTAAGTCTTTTTACAAACTATGAGGTGTTGGCAATATTAGTCGTATGTAGTTTAAAGCCTGAATTCACTAAGTCTTAAATTGCAAATAAGTCCCTAAAGTTTGAAATAAATGACATCTAAAGCCCTTGTAGTTAATATAAATTAACTCCCCTTTAAATTGTTATCCGTCATTATCAAAAACTTTATCCGTTTATTCCGTGACTTGTTTTGAAAGACTGTTTAAAAGATTATTTTCTAACACTTTCTCCCCCTCAAATAATGACCTGTTTTCTATTTAAAGAGTTGTTGTCATTGTGTGAGTGGTCGAATTGTCTTTGAAAATCTTTTTGTGGTTACTAAAAACACTGATTCATTGTAAAGACAACTTTTCACCAGTAAAAATAAGATTTCTCTTATTTTGACAAATAAATGCACTGACACGTACACTTATTGTAAACAATCCAGGGTTATGTACAAAGTATTCATAACCCATGATGCATGGATATGAAGTAATCCATGCCCGGGAAAAATTAATTACCCGTTGTCAGGAACAACTGTCTTTTTGACGACATGCTTTCCTCAGATTGAAAAGCGGGTTGCAGTCTGAAATAACTGCAAGCCATAAAGACATGTTTTGAAAAGTTTGAACTTCCGTTCGAGATTCATTTAAAGACCCGTGTCATTATTGAATGACATTTCTAGGTCCGTAAATGTTATCGATAACCGGAAGACATGTCTTGAAAAACTATTTTTGGTATTTTCTATTTTCTGATTTTTTATGGTTTTTATAGGTTTTATATTTTTGTATTTTCTTTTTGGTTTTGAATATGTACATATTTACATAGGATATAGGAAGACCATATTTTACTCCTCTTCTCCTTCCTGAAGACGTTTAAGAGTTTCTAGAGACATACTCTTCATACCAAGTCGCGGGAGTAGAAATTCGAACTGCTCTCTTGGTAATGCTTTTGTGAATATGTCCACGAGCTGATAATCCGTCGACACGAAGTACAATTCAACCACGCCTTTCTCAACCTGCTCTCTTATGAAATGGTGTCGTATGTCAATGTGCTTGGACCGGGAGTGCTGGACATTATTGCAGCATAGAGCAATGGCACTGCGATTGTCACAATACAAGGGAATTTTATTGAAGGCAAAGCCGTAGTCTGTGAGCTGTGATCTCATCCAAAGTATCTGAGCACAGCATCCAGACATGGCAATGTATTCTGCCTCTGTAGTTGAGATCGCAGTGCTCTTCTGTTTCTTTGATGACCAGCTGACTAATTTATCTCCAAGGAACTGAGCACTTCCTGACGTACTTCTTCGTGTGTCCTGACAACCTGCATGGTCCGCATCTGCATAGGCCGTTAGTGCCATAGCGGTGTCTTTCGGATACCAAAGACCCCAATTAATGGTTCCTCTGAGATACCGAAAGACCCGTTTAAGTGCTTCAAGGTGCTTTTTGGTAGGCGAAGCCTGATACCTAGCACACATGCATACATCGAATACAAGGTCGGGTCTGCTGGCAGTGAGATACATTAGGGAGCCGACCATACTACAAAATCGAGTCTGGTCAACTGGAATCCCTAAGGGGTCCTCATCCAGTTTGAGTCGATCCACATGGTGTATCTATCAGGGTCACACGAATCTTCCAAATTTCTTTATACTTCAAGAGCAATTTTGATTGATGAATGAAAATTGCCTCCAGGATTTTGAAGAAACCTTGTAATACGCTTAAGAAAATACATTTGCCCCATGCTTGACATTTGAAATTTAGAACTCATCTCATAGGAAAATATTTCACATGCTTTAGGGTCGGTCGAGGCAAAAATGATATCATCTACATATATTTGAACAAGAAGAATATGTTTGCCTGTTTTCCGAGTGAATAGTGTCGGATCAACTGCACCCTTGGAAAATTTGTTGTCTAGAAGAAATCGTGACAAGGTATCATACCATGCCCGAGGGGCTTGCTTTAAACCGTACAAAGCCTTCTTCAGACGATTAAATGTGTCGGTATTGGGTCACAGGATCAACGAAACACTTGGCTTGATAAGACATAGACTAGATTCCTTCAATTCTCAGTTTCAGAATGTTGTCTTTACATCCATTTGATAGATGGCCATGTTTTTACTAGCTGCATTGGCGATGAAGATATGAATAGCCTCGATACGTGCAACCGGTGTAAATGATTCCTCAAAATCAATGCCCTCCTCTTGTCGATATCCCTTATACCATCTAAACTAGCCTTGGTTCTTAAGAACATCACCGTTACTTCATAAGTTTAAACTTTGTAAATCCACTAGGAGCAATAATCATGACACAGTCTTGTTTGATGGTTCTAAATTCCCAATTGAAGTCGTCAAAATATCGTGAATCTCATCTTGCATGGCTTGAAACCAGCAATCTTCAGTAATTGCAGATTTGAAGTTCTTTGGTTCGACTTTTGACAGTACAGAGTTATACAAGCACCATAAGGCATCGGTTGCCAGTTGTTTTCTGGTGGATACCGGCCGAGAGGGATTGCCAATAATATTATCCAGCGGGTGATCCTTGCTCCATTTCCTGAGATGATGAAGTTTTTGAGAGACAGGAGCAAATACGTTTATGAAGGGATTCTGCTGAACTAAGATCCTCGAGACATAAGGAGATTCTGCTGAACTAAGATCCCCGGATGATGATGCTTCAGAACTAGGTTCCGGAGCAAATACGTTTATAAAGGGATGATTGTCAACAGGAGCAAAGGGATTGTCTTCCATGAGAGTAGAATCAGCTGCAATGCCTTTATGTAAACTTGGATATTGGAATGCCAAAGATGACGGTGAATGACTTGGAGAAGGTGCATCTTGATCAATGGTAGTAGATGAAGGTGTACCGGCTGAATTGACTGGAACTGAAACTGCTGGAGCAGGAGAGACCTGTCTTTCAACACGAGGAGGTTCCATGTATTCATCGAACATTGGTTGGAATAAAATCTCCAGTTCTTTATTTGTGGGGGGTACATAAGGTGTTGCAGGAACCGAATTTAGAACGAGCCCTGAACTTATTTGTCCAGGCGTCAAAAAAGTAGGAGCGGGTCCTGTACTGAGTTGCACAGGAGCCATATGACCATTTTTAAAACATCAATCAACATGTAGTTTATTCACACTTCTCCCCCTCAAAAATTGCATATGAGGTTGCCATTTTTGATTGAACAAGTGAATAAGACTACAATCAAAGGTACGTTGATCCACTTGATGACAGAACGAGCATGGAAAAGCATGAAGCTTGTTAATAAGAATGGTCTTAAACAAGAAGATTTCTTCTCTTCAAAAGATAATGCATACTGATGTGTACACCTTTCTTTTCTTTGAAGAGCGGGGCCTGAAGTGTTGTCAGCAGATGCCATTTTGATGACATTGAGGTCCGAGGCTTGAACTGCAGTGTTTAAATGTCATTGTTAATGTGCATCAGATTACAATCCCTTGAACCCTTGGCATATGAGATATCAGTCTTTTCGACAACCAAACTCTGAGTCTTTCCTTTATAGGATTAAAAGACGTACCTCCACTTAAGTTAAGAGTACCTGCACTAACATTAAGGGTTTGATCGCATTCATATGGGTTAGTGATATCATCATTTGAACCATTTGGAGGCTCACTGTCAACTTTACCCGTGCAAGAGTCGAATAACTTTCCTTTAGGAATCCACTTTAGACCAACAGCTGTGAAAATTTTACCCGTAGGTTTCCACCTAAGACAAGATCTAGGAGATGTTTTCTCATATACAGCGAAAGTCTTTTTGGGAGAAACCTATGTCCTGAAAAGATCTGCCTACCAGGTTTCTGAGTATGACTCTTCTATTATACGGGGATGTTACTATTTTTAGTCTTATGAGGTTTAACCTTACGTGAATTCACTTCATTCAGGAGTTTTGTTATACAAGAATCATGAGTTGCATTAAAGACACGTTTATGACATGTATAACAAAAGAAATGTTTGGAATCTAAAAAAGAACTAGAATTCCTAGAGTGATCTGCTTTGGGCACAACCATAATTGTTACGCACCTACTCTTAGATGTAGGCAAACTCCTAGATGTTTGATTCATTCTCTTAGGGTTTGGAGTACTATCATTAACAGTGTTTTGTAATCTAACAGAAGGTATCACACTAGGTTTTGAATTCCTATTTCTTTCTTGTGTCTTTTTCTTAGCATCCTCTAGATAGTGATTATGAGCCATATCATTAGAACCATGAGATTCTTCTTGACTATTCCTAGATGATCCAGATGCAATCACGTGATGAGGTTTTGCAAGAACATATTCTTGAACTTTAGATAAATAATGAGGAGTGACTGGTTTTGACAAAACATTTTTCTCATCAACTTAGGAGGTAAACCGTGGTTTTGAAATTCTTGGTCGTTCAGACTTAAACGCATTCGGTTGCCTAACAACTGAATGGTTTCTAGATGGTTATAAAGGCGGTTTCCCCAAGATTGATGTTTTAGCAAACTTAGTATCTACGCATTCTCACTCTTAAGAGCAGTCAGACCTAAATTACAAAGCAGGCACTGTTCTTCCTAATGGGAGAAGTCTACCAGTGGGTTTCCATTGTTTTATAGGCAAAACCTTAGGTGGAGTATTCCAAGTTAAAGGCCACTGATCTCCTAAAGGTAATAGTTTGCCAGTGGGTCGCCACTGATGGCCGATAGTGGTAAACAATTTCCCTGTGGCCTTCCAAACTTGCTTAACTTATTTAACCCGCCACACTTTGGTGGCAGGGGATTGCTTTACAAACATCCCAGAACGCACAACACATTGATCATGATTAACAAAAATTAAGCATTTGTTACAAGTTTTGCAAGAAGTATTAGAATTCGAATTAATTACAGTACGCTTAAAGCTAATACTAGAATCAACACGATTCTTTTTTCTCATTTTCGAACTTATTCATCCTAGAATGGGCTTCTACTTGTTTCAAGGCACTTTTAGCTGGCAAGGTCTATCTTTCTTGTATTGCTTCTTAGGCTTCGACTTCTTGCTGTTGATAGGGCACCGTTTACTCCTGTAGAGGGAATTCCAGGAGCATTAGTCGAATTTATTTTCTGGTGCTCCACTTGTGGTGGTGTGTTATGAGTTGAGGCTTCACATGGTTCTACAAAAGAAACTCAGTTTTTTCTAAGTGAATTGGTAGAGGCATTCTGTTTATCGCGAGGGCAAAAGTCTTTAGGACACGTGCCTATTACATATTCTAACAGCTCCTGAGATTTTTTAGTGTAACGGTATACGCAGATGCAGAGAGGCATCCAATGGTCTTTCCACCTCTAGCGTCCTTTTACTATTTCACGACGGGTTTTTTCTACATTTCCTTAAGGTGTTTGATATTAGTATAGATTGCACTTCCGATGCTTCTGAGTATAGGGGGAATTGGTTCAAAAAAACCAAATCTATAGGATATTACCAGGAGCCTAGCTTTAGGTTTACTATAGGTATAGTGTCACATTTGGGGAATTATCTTTAAGTTTGAGCTTAAGCGTTTCAATTTCAGATAACAAAGAGTTGTTTTGGTCAGTAGTTTGGGCACGCGTTATTTTAATTGAATCATACAATTCCTTGTAATGATGCTTAACTTTTTCATTTTCTGCCCGAAAGCGCTCATTGAGATCGTGAAGGGCATTGAGCTTTGCAGTTACATATTTGTTCTAGATGGAAACTAGGCCTTAAGGTCAAAATGGGATTGCATCACTGTTTTTCTTTGTTAATCGAGATATTTTTCTCCTTTATTCACAACTCATATTGCCTTGACTTTGATCTGTCATTTAGTTTCCCGATCAAAAATAGTGAATCAAATAAAGGAGCATCCGAAGACGTCACTAGTTTTTTATTTCTAAAACGTTCTTTGAGATTTTGATATTTTAATTGTAAGTTGAAGTGTTCAACCTCAAGTTTGGAAAAATGTTTTATCATTGAGTGATACAATAATTCCAAACTTTCCAATCAAACTCATAACAATATTAGACTCTCTAAACCAAAGTTCTAGAGTACAATCTTCCTAAGACTCAACATATTTACTCAGGTTGCGTGACGTGGCTGTTTACTATCATTTTACTATATCAACATTCCCCGGTTAAGATTGTGATAAGGTCGTCAGCTTTCATTTCAGAATATTTATTACAACTACCTACCAGGTGAGATTCATAACCTCGCCTTTACTTATTTTACATGTTTTATAAACCCGCGAGGGGGATACATGCTTGTTACAAACTCTTTTACATACTCGTTTATCTTATAACAATGTGATTACTTTTCAAAGACTTATACATGCTTAAACCAGGAATACAAGTGTTTTTACAAGTTATATGCTATCCTGATACACTATTACAGCTACTGTCTAAGTTACATTATGCCAAAAGTCCCTCATTATCATGGACCATTAATCACTTACGGGTGAACGCAAATATTGTGGATAGATCTATCGGGATTGACGAATCCTGTTTGTGTTAGCCGGATAGGTAACCAAACACACTATATTTGAATTTCATAGGTATATGGCAATTACCTACACCGAGGGCCATTATCTCTAGATATCACATCATTTGGGTTTATATATACACTAGTCAGTTGTGTGCCATGAGCTAGACCAGGACTTACTCTACCAGACAAGACCAGATATACTATACAAGACATGACCAAACAGACCAAACAAGACAATAACGCAGTAATACACGGTTACTATATAATTGCATTTTGTTGTAATTAGATTACAAAATAACGGGTTATATAATAACGTGACCAAGATCATACTATAAACATTTTCATTTATAATTGCTGTTTGTACAATTATTACACTATGACTTGTATTCAAACTGTTTATCAAACCTATGAATTTCACTCAACCTTTGTGTTGACTTTTTAGCATGTTTATCTCAGGTTATTGAGCAATATACGGCACGGAGTGGCATGGACTCGAAGATGGCTAAAACTTGTTATCATTCACAATGTATGTAACTAGATTTTGGGACCTTCCTTTGTAAAACTCTGATTTGAAATGAATGATAACATATCTTTTGAACAAACGTCTCTTTTGGGTCATTTTATATGATTATGATTGTTGTTTCCATGAAGTAATACCCCAGATTAGCTTCCGCTGCTATATTGTAAAAATGGGGGTGTTACAGATTGGTATCAGCGCCATGGTTATAGAGAACAAGGTCAAAACCTTAACTATAACCACCATTTCTTTTTCAGTCATCAAAGTCCTCCGTGCCACTATAATCCGGATCAGTATGTAAAGATACCTATTATTATATATATTATCATCATAATAATTATGTTATTTACGATTAGGTTGTTAAATAACGAGGGTCTTTCCCAACCGCATCTACTTCGCGATTGAGGATGCTTTGTCCTCTATTAATATTCTTAATATACTTCGGTCTCATCGGATTATTTCCCAGCTTCATCGTGAAGCATTTTTTTAACTCTTCGGAAAACTCTACAGATAATATAATCCCACCAGTATTCTTATCTTTCTACAATAATCCTTGTTTGAGGGGACGTACAAGCATTTTATGCTAAGGGAATTACCTATTTCATCACCAGATACTATTACTTCACTAGCTATTTTGACTTTTCTATCTTGTATACCACCATCATTACTATTTTTAATCCTCGATATTTCTTTATTCCTGAAAAACTATTACCACCTAAGAAACGAATTTGTTCCCCATCTTCTTCCTCAACTACGTTATCTAATCCATCTCGGAATCAAACTCGTAATTTGGTATCACCATTTCCTCAGTTTATACTCCTACCCCACCTCAGCCAATGTTCTTAAAAGTACTCAAATAAACGAATAAATAGAAAGAAAAAGGGAAAAAGAAATTAGTACTCTCCTGGTTTTTCTCAATAAGGGAGAAGAAACAATACACCTGGCGTAAAATCGTCGGGATAATAATATACAATGATGTGATTAGTGAATGTGCTAAACGAAATTGTGGTTTTCTGCAAGTTTTAGGACAATTACAAATTCTGGAAATTATACAAAATTAATTTTTCAAAAATAATAGAAAATTCAAATCTTCACAAGTCTGGAGACGTGACATCGTCAGGAAAAATCCTAACGCCATCTCTAGACACTGTGAAAAATTTCACATTCGTTTTCTTTGAAAAAAAATTACACGCATTTCTATTAGTTAATTCCTGCAGAAATACTGCATAAACTGTTATGATTAAAAGTCTTTTTGATTCTGTTAGAATTACTGCTGCTCATGTTTGTGTTAATAATGCTCAGCTGGAGTTAGTACTGCTCAGAGACTTCAAAGAAAATATGCTAAGTGTTTACTACTGCTAGTACACAGTTAGTACTGCTAGTACAAAGTTAAGACTGCTCAGCTAAAGTTAATGCTGCTAATGAAAATATGCTTGAAGTTACTACTGCTAGTGAATATCAAGTTAATTCTGCTAGTTAGTGTTGCTTATATGATATGTATTAGTTGTTTATAGATAAGATTATGGATACTTAGTGTAACACCCCCAAATTGGGTCGCAGCGGAATAAGGGTCCGGGGCGTGTTACTTCATAGATCAATAACACAAGATGTATATAGAATGACCAAAAAGTCGTTTAAAAACTGATACATTGGATTTAACAAAGTATTTGTTACATAAGCCGAAGCTTCACTTGTCCGCTTGTCAAAAATACAAAGATTTCTAGCCCATAACAGTTATACAAAATGTAAATGCATGATATCCAAATCAAAACCACCAATGTATCCCTTGCACCTCGTGCTTACTGATCCCCTGAAAAACATTGCTTTAAAACGTCAACAATAATGTTGGTGAATTCATAGGTTTGATAAATCGTATATTGTAGGACCACAAGATTTCCCAAGTGTATGATAATGCAACAGATGCAGACATCATATAAATGTAATTACGTTGCAATTACGTTGCCTAGCACATGACACTGAAGCTCGCATATAATGAATACCATATAAAATGGCCTACATTGCCTTTAATGATGTTCTAACACCGCAACACCTATTTGACCTGGTATACGTTCGGTTGCCCAGTGGGAAGCTAATCACGCGAAACGGGTATGTCAATCCTCCAATAGATCTATTCATACACATTTCGCACAGCTCACAGTCCAGTAACGTGACAGTTCATGATAATGGGCTCAACTAGAGTTATCGCTACTTAGGGCAACTACGTTCAATAATATGAAACTTAACCACTTGTGTACATTATAAAAACATTTCATGTTTCTTGTAACACCCCCAAAATTCAGGACAACGCAGCGGAATAGTAACATTGGGGTGCTACTTCAGGGCACAAAACACAAGTCACAGAAAACGAGCCTTAAAATGATACGTTTAAATAAAGTCATATTCTATTTTAATAAAAGATCGGAGTTTGCAACAGGGTTTTCCATTTATAATGTATTAGAAAACATCACAAAAACGTTTGTCAAATAGTACTCAAGTTATTAAGCCTTCAAAAATATATATATCCGCGCGACTCGAATGCTCCCAATGCTCCACTAGCAAAATAGTAACCTGAAAATACATGCTAAAACGTCAACAATAATGTTGGTGAATTCATAGGTTTAAGTAAAAAGCAATATTGAAATAATTTAAGAAATATTTCAGAAGAAAAGTAGCGTTACAACATTTAAAAGTGTTATTTCCGAAATCCATCCAAAATCCAAGTAGTGATTCATCAAGTCAAGAAGTATTTAAAAGTGGACCACAAGATCGAAGTAATGGTGGACTAAGTACGTATTCCGAAGTCCAAAACAAGTAAGGTAGACAAGAGAAACACATTCATCATGTCCAACACTTTGTATTATTGCACTAAGCTCATGACACCGAAGCCTTAACTAGATTTGTGCCCCAATCAGAAAATAGGATGCTTGCCAACACCCTAACATCTCTCAATGTTAAATGCACCCGATCAAACTAGTGACCCAAGTAAGGGTGGGGATTGTTAGTCCCGATAGATCTATCCATAACACCAGCGCTCACTATAATAGCAATTAACGGTTCATGAAAAGTAGGGACTTAAGTGGCAATATAGTGACTACTTAGGCAATAATATTCAGGCAGTAATCTGGATAGCATACAATTTAGAAAACACTTGTGTCCATAGTAAAACAATCATGTTGTTCAAAATTCACGGTTTCAAAGGTAGGTATTCAACGATCTCAAATCATGTAGTAACAAATCAAGCTTTAGTAAAAATAGTCATGTAACGCTTATGTAGTAGAAATCAATAAGTTCACTTAGTAAAACGAGCATGTATTCCCCTCGCGGGTTTATAAAACATTGAAAAGATTGAAATGCGAGACTATGAACTCACCTTGAGTGAATGGAAATCAACAAGTATTCAAAATAGAAAATGCGTCACGAAGGAATCCGAAGGCAACCTAATCCAATATAGGTCGTATAAGTACCGAGTACTTGAATATAATCTTATAGTTGTTACATCGTACTATCGTTCGGGCTATCATAATTTAAGAGGTCATGACATGACGTTCGAGGAGTTAGGACACTTTAAATCGTAAATCCAACAACTCGTCGATACGCCATCCGAAGAGGCCTCATTATGAAACTCCCTAGTAATATAGTACTTTGATAACCACATAATATTCTATATAGCTCAATCACCAACTAATGGTTTTGGTAAAATTGTGTTTAATAAGTTAAAACGTTTATAATTACCGTTTTAGTAAAACTAGCATAACTTTTGCGTTTTAAGCCCGATTTTAACGTTCCTTATGCCCACGCTTTCGTATTAAGACGAGTTATCATAAATTTACATTTTTGAACTTTTGACCTTCTGGTGAACAGTAACTTTTACTGTTCACATCAGACGTGAGTTTTATAAAAATCGTATTCGTCGTCGTAAAACCCGTAAATGTCGTATTTTATTCGTTATAGCTCCGTTTTTATTGATTCTTTCGA
>BQNB010094668.1:0-15398 GCA_026074375.1 Tanacetum coccineum
ACTCAGCCTAAAGGCTTTGAAGATCCTTACTTCCCAAAGCATGTCTACAAAGTGGTTAAAGCTTTGTATGGACTTCATCAAGTACCTAAAGCCTGGTGTGAAGAATTTGAGGTGTTGATGAAAGGAGAATTTGAAATGAGTGCTATGGGAGAGATGAGTTTCTTCTTAGGTCTACAGGTGAAACAGTTGCCTGATGGTATTTTTATCAGCCAAGACAAGTATGTTAAAGACATGCTTACAAAGTTTGACATGGAATCTGTAAGAACTGCAACAACACCCTATGAAGCCGCTAAGACCAAATTGAAGGATGATTCTGATCCTCCAGTTAAGTCAAGAAGATTTTCAAGTATCTAAAAGGGCAACCAAAACTCGGCTTGTGGTACCCTAAAGATTCTCCCTTTCAGTTGGAAGCCTACAGTGACAGTGATTATGCTGGTTCTCATGGTGACCGGAAATCCACTACAGGTGGATGTCAATTTCTGGGCAGACGGTTAATTTCATGGCAGTGCAAGAAGCAGACTATTGTGGCTACTTCTTCTACAGAAGCCGAGTATGTTGCTGCTGCTAGCTGCTGTGCACAGGTACTCTGGATTCAGAACCAGTTGCTGGATTATGGATTCAACTTCATGAATACCAAAATCTTCATAGACAACCAGAGCACCATATGCATTGTGAAGAACCCAGTCTTTCATCAGAGGACCAAGCATATTGAGATTAGGCATCACTTTATAAGAGATGCCAATGAGAAGAACTTGATACAGGTGCTGAAGATTCACACCAATGATAATGTGGCTGATTTACTGACCAAGGCATTTGATGGACCAAGATTTGAGTATCTGGTGGTCCATATTGGGATGGTGAATCCCTCTTTCGTAAATTGAGGGGAGGTATAAGCCTAAGGGGAGGCTTGTTGTTGTATATTTGTATATTCTAACTTTCTTGCAGGTGGATATGTTGTTTTGTGGGATACTATTTTTCTGTGATTGCAGGTAGTCAATACTGCTGCTAGGTGTACATTCTTCCTGCTGACAGGATTGGTTTCTGCTGGTCGTACTATGGTTCTGCTGGTAGTTATCCTTTCTGCTGGACGATTGGTTTCTGCTGGTCGTACTATGGTTCTGCTGGTAGTTATCCTTTCTGCTGGACGATTGGTTTCTGCTGGTCGTACTATGATTCTGCTGGTAGTTATCCTTTCTGCTGGACGATTGGTTTCTGCTGGTAGTATCCAATTCTGCTGCTAGTTGTACATT
Source organism: Tanacetum coccineum (assembly GCA_026074375.1). NCBI lineage: Eukaryota > Viridiplantae > Streptophyta > Magnoliopsida > Asterales > Asteraceae > Tanacetum > Tanacetum coccineum. Next base: position 1,251 of record BQNB010094668.1, read on the forward strand.
ATTCCTGCTGACAGGTTGGTTTCTGCTGGTTGTACTATGGTTCTTGTAGTAGTTATTTCTTCTGCTCGGGACGCGAATGGTTTCTGCTGGTTGTACTATGGTTCTGCTGGTAGCTATCCTTCCTGCTGGATGCTTTGTGTCTGATGGTAGCTATGGCTTATGCTGCTGATTCCGTGTACATGCTGGTGGGCATACTTCTGCTGGTGGATTCATTTCTGCTGATAGGGTGTATTCCTGCTGTCTGCATGGTTTCTGCTGTTGGAGGACTCTTTCTGCTGGCTGAATATATTCATGCTGCTGGAGTTGTTTATGCTGCCATTACATCTATTCATGCTGCTGGACTAGTTTGTGCTGGTAGTATCATGGTCCTACTGGCTGACTTATTTCTGCTGGTAGTATCATGGTCCTACTGGCTGACTTATTTCTGCTGGTAGTAACCTGTTTCTGCTGTGTTCAACTTGATATTGCTGGTTGGTTGGTCTCTGCCACTAGTCACTTGGTTTCTGCTGGTAGTCTCCATTCCTGCTGGTGTATCAATGTATCTGCTGCCTGAATAGTTTGTGCTGCTCACATACAACTTTTACTGCTTGAATAGTTTCTGCTGATTTTTTTTAAGATGACTTTCTACCTGCTGGTCTTAAAAATAGAAGTTGAATAGTTTTTCGTTTTAAATCTCTATTATAAAAAATTTTTGGGGATTTGGCGGTCACCACTTGTCTGACTAGGCGGCGTACAAGTTGATTTTCACTCAATTACTTCAACTTACAAGGTTAAAATTGTACCAATCCAATTAAAAGGTTAACTTTTCCCACATTGGACACAATTAACCTAATTACTCCCAAATCAATTTTTCATCTTCTCACTCACACATACACCAATATCTTTTGCCTCTGTATACTCTGTTTTTCAACCTAAATTCTGTAATCACCAATGGCGGCCCTCCAGTACAAAGACGATCACAACAGAATCGCTTACTTGGGTGGGACAAGAGTTCCGAGGACTTCACAAGATATCTCAGCTATTTGGATCACTCTTATTAAGGGTACGCTTTACAACATGACCCTTCGGTCGTGTTTGACTCATTGGTCAAACAATTTGGTGCGACAGCTACAGTTCGCCCCATATGCTGCTGGGTCTCATGACCTAGTTGCTCTATTGACGGACCGTGAGGTGGTCGGGACCGAGGGATCATTAGGGATCAGTTACAACTTGATGTTGCCAAATGGCATCTTTGAAATTGCAAAATGATGATATTTTTGAGGTTTTGGGGGCTATGAGTATCCGCCATGTAAGAACCTACTTACTTTTCTTAAGCACCATTTCTCTCCTCAATGGAGATTTCTGGTGCATACAATTTTGCATTGTCTGAGCCCTAAGGCTGGAAGTTGGAATCAATTTCCAAGTTCCATTGCCACAGCCCTTGTTTGCTTATCGACTGGTAGGGTATATAATTTTTCTCGTTTTATTTTGGAAGGGATGATTGCGAATGTTAAAACTAAAAAGAATAAATTTTTAATGTACCCAAGGTTTTTACAAATGCTTGTGGCCATCGAGACAGCTGACCGAACCCCTAGACCCACTTCTGCTTTTACTCGGAAACTGTTTTCTAATATGAGATTAAAATGGGCGGGTGAGGAAATACCTTTGACACCACCCATGCTTGCCATTGCTGCTGCTGGCGATGCTGCTGATGAGCAAAATACTGCTGCCCATGAAGCTGCTGGTAGTACAGCTGAGGCACACCCTGCACCTCACTCTCCTCCGTTTTCCCCTGTTAGGGAATCAACACCGGAGAGGCAGCCTGAGACAGAATGGGTAGTCCCTAACCCTGTCTCACCTGGTACTGACTGGAGACCATGGCCTTCTGTTCCTGCACCTAGACCACCTACCCCGCCCGCACAGACCTTGAGTTTTGAGGAGCCATTAGTGTTTGGCCCTGTCCCTAAACCAGCTGGATATGTGGACCCTGATACTCTTGACCCAATCATTTTTGGCCCACCGCCCCGTCCCTATGATTTTGTTGACCCTGCTCTTGAGGAACCCGTTATATTTGGTCCCCTACCTAGGCCTGCCAACTATATTGAGCCTGAGGACATTGATAATCTCAACTCCATGGAAGATGATACCATTCTTGGTGGATTCCATGAGGAGACACATGCTGGGCCTGATGATGCTCCTACACCAACAGCCGATGCTGCTGGTAGGGCAGAGGACCCTGCACTTCTAACAAGTTTATCTGCAAAGATTGACAGGTGTATGGGACGGATAGACTCATTGGAAACTGAGTTGGGAACCTCAAAGAAAATCATGGGGGGAGCAATTTTGACACTTGTATCCCGAGTAAAGAAGTTGGAGCGAACGGTTAAACAATTGAGGACAGCACGGTTGGTGGGTGATGCTCCTGCCACAGAAGGGGATGTGGATATTCAGGATGAGGTTGACCTTGACGGATTATCACGTATGGCATCTGAAGCTCTGGGTCACGATCAAGCTACAGTTCCCTCTGAGGATATGGAGGAACGCGAGGAGGAGGAGGTTCCTCTTAGGCGTAAGAGGTCGGTTTATCGACGAGCCAGGACAGAGTTCCATACTCCGGCTTTTGCGCAGTTTCATGCTCCTCGCTCTACTGATGTTCTTCCTCAAGCGGATATCTCTGAATCTGCTGGTCCGTCTGTTGGTGCTGATAAGGGAAAGGCTCCCATGCCTGATTTGGAGATCCCTGCTGAGTTTCTTGCAGAGGATGCACAGGCCAGGCAACGCCTCGAAGAAGAACAGGCAAGTGCGCGGTTGGTTCAGCAGTTACAGGCTGAGGATTTGGCTCAGGCAGACGTGCCTCTTGTTTCTGAGCAGCGCGCGAAGGAATTAGATGAACTCTTGCTGCGTATGACAGAAACGGACTGGTTGACTTTGATGATGCAAGTTGGTACAAATCCTGCATTGGCACGTGAGTTGTTGGGAGCTGATGTCAACGAAGACAACTTTATTGAGCGCATGACTGCCATTAAGGAACGGAAGAAGCGAGCCTTGGCAGATTTACGCTATAGAGCACTCAAGGGGAAGCCGCTAAAGCACTCTGAAGTCACCCAAATGATGCGTAACTTGGTTAAAAATCAGTGGTGTGCAGCTCATAATGGTACTATCACTATGAAAGCTGTCAAGGCTATGTCGAAACAACAGTTGATTGAAGAATACGAGAATATCTGCAGATGTCTTGAAAAGGATTTTGTTGAGTGCTCAGTATAATCTATTTCGACCCAAACCTGCTATTACTGAGCCTCCTTCTAAACGACAACGGGTTGAACGCGCTTCTTCACAGCCTTCTACTGTTCCTGCTGCTACCACACAACCTGCTGATGATCATGATTCTGCTGGTGGTAGTAGTTTTCATCCTGCTGGTTCAGCTCCTCCTTTATCTGGCTCTGTTGCTCCCACTTCTGCTGGTGGTGTATTTGGTGTTCCTGACTCTACTATTTCTATTTCAGCGCAATGGGATTCTGATGGTTTCACACATGCGAGTGGGACGTTTCACATTTGCAGATTCTGATGATAGTTCTTCCCCGTCACCTGTCTATACTGATCACATACCAATTGATGTTCTGTTTGAACCCACATCAGGAGGTATTCATGAGTTTTTCTTGGCTAGTGATGAGGATGACCAAATAGGTATGTCTCGCATTGTGCTGACCCTGACTGGATGATGTAGTGCTAGTGATGATTCTCTTTCGGGTCTGTTCTATCTCTTTTGTTTTTAGGGTCATAGGTGGGGTATTGTTGGACAAAACTCCCTGATGATGGATTGTTGATCATGGGTTAAGGATGAACTTATTTATTGGATTATTGCACTTTCTCCGCCTCTTCTCGACGTAAACCCTTGGGGTGCGAAGTGATGCTCTTTATGGGATAAACCAGTTGAAGATTCTTAGTTCTAAGAGTGAGAGTGATGATGATATAGAGGATTATATTCCCGATTCAGTTGGAGCATTTTTAAAGATTGGGAGATTGTGCGTTGCCACGCTTCGGACAATTATTATCCATGTGTATTATCAGGGAAATCGACGCCCCAAACAAGAAACTTTTTCTTCCTGAAAGAGTTGCTACCTATGTCTATCGTGAGGATCTTCTTTTTTTTCGTCGACGGATGAATCGTATTTTCGGTGACCCAGTTGTGGATGTTGGTTTGGACCTTTGGTGGAGTCAATCTGTTGTGTCAGTCCCTTCATTCTGATGATGTGGAAGATTTTTGGAGAACACAAGATGAATGGGTTGTGAGCAGCTGGAAGTTGTATCCCAGGAGCTCTGTTCATGTCTTGGACTTAACAAATGGGAAAACTGTGTATATGTTTGTGGGAAATGTCTATCCTATCCGGGCTACACTACTTGAACGGATGTTACGCCACAGGCTCACAGTTCCACCCTCATACTGTCGGGATGTTGTTGTTGCTGGGAATGTTATTCAGACCGTTCAAGCTGGCTTACGAGAATCCTATGAGTGTCTTGCATCTGCTCCTCTGTAAGTTTGTGTCTTAGTTAGTGTTTGTTTTCCATAGTTTCGTTCATATTAAAAAAAATGTGTGTATTCTTAGTTTTCTATTTTTGTAGTATAGTGTTGTATAACTTTGGTGTTAGTGCTTGCACTGCAACGCCAAAATGGTTTTCAGTATCAACATGGCTAACAGCCAAGAAAAGAGTCTGGCTCACCATTGCAAACGGCTTTTGGTGTGTAACTCAAATCGTTGATAGCGGTAAGGGTTTGCAAATAATGCACTATGGCCTTCACTCTCATGTTCTTGTAACTAAGAGTGGATAGCAAGAGGGTTAAGGTCTTGGTAAAGACCTTCTCAAATCCGTTGTTGGTTTGCACAAGTTACCAAGCTGGATGGTTATCACTTTCCACTATTCTTTGGATGAAAAGTGGCTAGTACCATAGCAAACGGCTCATGGTAAAGAATTCTCAAATCCGTTGATTAGTTGACTCAATTTACTCAAAATTGATATGGTTAATCAACTCACCATTTACTCTGTGTATGAAGAGTGTGGATAGTCCCTGAGCAAAAGGGCTACATGTAAAGTCTTTCTCAAATCTGTTGTCATGGCTGTGACAGTTTGCCAAAAAATGTTAGGGTATTCCAAATTCAGCTCTAGTGAATTCACGTCTATGAAGCACAATTGGATTGGTTGTTGTTTTACACCAGGGTGTTTTGTTTTCATTCCAAAGTAATCAACATAGCACAAGAGTGGAGTAGCTACTTTGGTATAGGCTTATCAAATCTACTTATGTTGACTACAAGACTGGAAGTTGCTGCTTAGAGATGTTGCTGCATCTTTTTTGATTCTGCTGTTCATCGAGTTCATGCTGGTTCTTTTGATGCTGCTGTGGCTTCTCTAGTTTCTGCTGCTTGTGTTGCTGCTGCTGCTTACTTTGTTCCTGCTGTTTTTCAATCCTCTTGCTTCGAGAAGATCTATCTAGAAACTTGGTTTTTAGCGGAGTCATCACCAAGTTTTAGGGGAGGCATTTGTTGGACTTATTGAAAAATGACCTATGTGTCGTTTTGATGTTAGGGATGTTTTCGCTTCTGCTGATTAGCATTAAGAGTTCCTGCTGGCAGTTCAAGTACGTATCCTGCTGATTATGTTTCTGGCAGGTCATGTTCTCGTTCCTGCTTTTTATTTCTGACAGAGACTAGATTCTGCTGTTTCATGTTTCTGTGGTCATGTTCTCGTCCTGCTTGACAGAGCATAGAATCATAGCTGTTTGTTATTTATAGACGTAATTAATGTAATTAAGGAGTTATAGTTATATTCTAGTATTATCTCTTAAATATAGGAATGAGGATTAATTTCAGGAAGAGATTGATTTAATTGCAGGTATATCTATTACGAGATTTAGTTTTCTTGTTGACCTAATTAGGGTTTCTTCACTAAAAGAAAACCTTTTAGCTTTAGGGTTCTTATGAGCTACCGATTGAAATTAGAAAAAGTTTTATTATCAATAGAAAAAGATCCATTGAGGATTCATTGTTCATATAGTTGTTCTTCTTGATGAATTGTTTAGTTTACCGCCTAAACATTTGCTAGAGTCTCTCACGTATATGCTTGTGATTACATAAGCACTATACAACCACAAAGGCTAGAAGATCTATCTAGTACGAGATCCTAACACTGACTTTTTACTTATTCCAACCCAAGCTTAAAACAAAATCACCGTTAATTATGAGTTAAGATGCTAACACTACTCATATTTGCAAACTGGTATATTTTTTCCACTCCGACAGTTATTTTATCTTAGGTGTATGTTGCTATTTTGGAATTTCAACCATCGGATTCAAGTTTTGCAAACATTTTCTATCGTTTCAGTTCCAACCCGAGCTATAATGTGTTCAAGGCGAGCCTGAGATCATCCTATGTAGCGGACTTTCGTACTAGGCACATCCTACCTTGCGGATTAAGTGGGCCAGGCTTTTGACACCTCACATAGATGAGTATCGGGACTCCGGACCTTAGGTTTTCAAACACTCTCAGGTTTTTCCGTATTATACATAGCTTTATAAATAGAATAGCAAGTTCAAAAAGCATATTTGAATTTAAACAAAAAAGATTTCTATTTATTAATTCACACTTAATTATTTAGACATTTATGCAATTGTAACCCTTGGACCCTTTTTAGAAGGCCTTGCACATCGGTTGTGAGCCCAGGGGCAAGTTGCAGAAACTACCCCCCTTTTTTTTATAAGCCTCATATTATTATTCTTACTATGGGCTTTCTTTAGAAGCGCTGCAACAATCGGATGTGAGCCGGCAAGATACAGCAAACTCTTTATCAGCCACTGTTGATATTTATTAATTTTTGCATTTTTCATCATTTTTTTTATAGGCGGAAGACGTCTTTTTTGAAAAATTCAGTATAAATTTTGAAACTAAGCCAAAAGTTTTTGCTATATACTATATATTAAAAATTTGATTAAAGTTTTATCTCAAAAGGTTAGGCATGTATATTAGATCAGGTTTTAGAGGGCTTATGGGAGAAAAAGCGACACAATTACACACTGAGCTCTGTAGATTTCCAAATATTCCTTGTTTGGCATCCAATCATTCTGAACCACTATCATTTTTCGTTCTTCGCGATAATTGCGAACGCTTAACCTAAAAGTTAAGGAACAAGCTAGAGCTCAACACGCTCAATCGAGTCAAAATTTACTCTTAATTTACCCAGCAGGAAAGTCAAAATTGTGACAAAACACTTATTTTATTTTTGAAATTTTTAAATTTTTTCATTTTTTTTTTGAAATTTTTAGTGGTAAAAAATGGATCTGATTACAGAAAACAACGGCTGCAGGGCACAATCAAATCGAAGGATCCCCCCCCCCCCCATATGATGAAACATGTGTCTCCTCAATTTTTTTTAGAGGGTTTCTACGTAAATCTTAAGCCGTTTATGAAGTATGCTTAAAGATAAACGTTAGTCGATAAGATTAGGATATCGGATTCCCAAATGAAGCTGAGGATGATGGCTCTGTGGAATCGAAGGACAAAAACCGCAAGCACGAGAGGCTTTAAAAATCCGGGACATCCTGGACAATAACAACACAAAACACAAAACATGGAAAAGGAAAGAGGCGAGCCTCCTCACAACAACTAAACACTTATTCATTACTATATAACATAATTATGGATAAACTAGGATAAGGCATGGTCGCCTCCCACGGAATGCGCTTGTTTAGGTGTCACTAAGCTTGACCCAATTCCTGAATTTATTTGTCCTATAGGGGAAGTGTATTGGAGGTCGGATATCCATAGCAGGGACATCCCCTCCAAAATAGTGCTTCAGACGATGACCATTTACTTTGAAGTTTGGCCTGGAGTTTTGGGATAACTCAACGGTGCCATACGGAAAAACTTGAACAATGGTAAATGGTCCTGACCAGCGGGACTTCAACTTGCCGGAGAAAATTTTCAATCTTGAGTTAAAGAGGAGGACTGTTCACCGACTGTTGGAACGCGGTTTTTGGTCTTTGCGTCATGGATCCTCTTAGTTTTCTCTTTGTAAATCAAAGAATTTTCATAGGCTTGATCACGCAGTTCACTTAATTCATTGAGTTGAACTTTGCGTTGGTCTCCCGCGGTTTTGAGATCAAAGTTTGCATGTTTAAGGGCCTAGTAAGCTTTGTGCTCCAACTCAATCGGCAGATGACATGCCTTTCCATATACAAGCTTGTACGGAGTGCACCCTGATGGGAGTGTTTTTGTATCGCTGTACGTGATGGACCAGAGAGCGCATCCTGTTTGTCCGACCAGAGGCACGCATTTTCGCCACTGTTCCTTTCAATATTTCTTTTTAAACCATGATTCGAACTTCAACATGACACCTACTTGTCTGGGTGGTGAATTCGCAGTGTGGAGAGCGATGAGTGGACTCCATATTTAAGCATGACCTTTGCAAACTGGACATTGGAAACTGTGTTCAAGATCATGTATGATGGCACGGGTGCACCAACAAATCGGCAAAGAGAGATTTAAGAAATTTGCAAACTACTCGGGCGTCGTTGGTGGGGAGCGCTTTGCTTTCAAAACCATTTCGACAGTGTAATCGACGCCACAAAGTATGTGTTTGTTTTACTTTTGGATGATTAGGAACGGTCCCATGAAGTGTATGCCCCCAAACGTCAAAGATTTCACAAACTTGGATGGAATTTTGAGGCATCTCATCCCTTTGTGAAATTTTTCCTTGTCGCAATTTTTAACCAACTCGTGTGCATCTTTATAAATTGTAGGCCAAAAGAATCCGGCATCAAAGACCTTTTTGGCGGTGAGTTTGAACCGTGATGTCCCCCGGTGGGTCCATTGTGGCAAGCTTCGAGTATGTCGAGAGCTTCTTTGCCGTGCACACACCGCCGGATCACTTGATCCGCACAGATTTTGAACAAGAAGGGGTCATCCCAGAAGTAGTGTTTGACATCTTTGAAAAACTTGTTTTTCTGCTGGGATGACATTCCCTTGATAATGAAATTCCCCGCATGGTAGTTTACGAAATCTGCAAACCATGGGGTACTATCAACACGAAGAGCAACTGATCCAAGAGTTTCGAGAGGAAATGTTTCCGTGATTTCCTTGTTCTCGAGTTTATCTTGATGAGGGTTCTCAAGTCTGGATAGATTGATCGAGCTGGCCAGATTTCTCTGCTCATTTTTTTGTCTCGGATGATAACATCGAGTTCTTGGAGCAAAAGGATCCACCGCATCAGTCTTGGCTTAGCATCCCTTTTAGTGAAGAGATACTTTATAGCAGAATGGTCGGTATACACTATGCTCTTGGATAAAACGAGATATGACCGAAATTTCTCAAAAGCGTACACTATGACAAGCAATTCTTTGTCAGTCGTAATGTAGTGTGCTTGAGCTTCGGTCATGGTTTTGCTGGCATAGTGAATTGGTTGGAAATGCTTGTTTTTTCGTTGCCCTAGGACTGCCCCTATTGCAACAATCGATTGGCATTCACACATGAGTTCTAAAGGGCCAAGTCCCCAGTCGGGAGCAATCAAAATTGGAGCCTCGGTCAATTTTCTTTTAAGTGTATTAAAAGATTCGATACACTCTTTTGAGAAGAAAAATGGAGTCTCTTTTTCAAGCAGGTGAGTCATTGGGCGGGCTATTTTTGAAAAGTCTTGTATGAAACGTCGGGTTTAAAAAATACGGGCGTGCCAAGAAACTCGTCGGACACCTCTTCCAGTAGATTGGGTGAGGGAGCTTGGCGATAACGTCAACTTTAGCTCGGTCGACCTCAATTCCCGACTTGGAGATTTTGTGTCCAAGAACAATGCCTTCTTTCACCATGAAATGGCTTTTCTCCCAGTTTAGGGCCAAATTGGTGTCTTCACACCGTTTTAACATTTTTTCCAAATGGGATAGGCATGTAGAGAAAGAATCCCCGAAGACTGAAAAGTCATCCATAAACACTTCCATTGTTTTTTCAATCATGTCATGGAAGATTGCCATCATACATCGTTGAAACGTGCCGGGTGCATTGCATAGCCCAAAAGGCATGCGGCGATAGGCAAACGTTCCGTATGGGCAAGTAAAGGTTGTCTTTTCTTGGTCCTTCGGGTCTATGGGAATCTGAAAATAACCCGAAAATCCATCGAGGAAACAATAGTATTGATTTCCCGCGAGTCTTTCGAGCATTTGATCCATGAAGGGCAATGGAAAATGGTCCTTTCGGGTAGCTTCATTCAACTTTCTATAGTCAATGCACACTCTCCACCCTGTGACCAATCGAGTCGGTATTAAATCATTTTCATCATTTTTGACGACGGTCATGCCACCCTTTTTTGGTACACAGTGCACCGGGCTTACCCATGGACTGTCAGAGATCGGATAAATTAATCCGGCGTCAAGAAGCTTTTCAACCTCTTTTTTGATGACGTCATGGATTTTTGGATTTACCCGCCTTTGATGCTGAACCGTTGGTTCGTAGTCCTCTTCCATAAGAATTTTGTGGGTACAAAACTCTGGGTCAATACCCTTAATATCAGAAAGTTTCCAAGCGATGGCTCGCTTGTGGGACTTTAGAACCTTGATCAGAGCGGCCTTTTCCTCATTCTTTAAATCTTTTGCAATTATGACGGGCAACTTGTCGTTACCTTCCAAAAATGCATATTCTAAATGAGGTGGCAAGTCCTTGAGTTCAACCTCAGGGGGCTCATTAACTGAAGATTTTTCATTGTTTGCTTCACAAATTTTAAGATCTTTTGGAATTTCTGGAAAATAATTTCCTTGATTCGGAGGTGGTGAAGGATCACTATTAAGGATTGCTTCGAGGAGAAGAATGTCCCCATCAGGGTCATAATACGTTGGATCAACTTCCGGTGAAGTTGGATCATCCTCTATAGCAAGAAAAGAGTGGCTTCTTCGAAAAGGAGAAAATGCTGCCAAGAATGGAGTTAAAGTCGAGAGTAAAGTAGAAACAATTGGATCATAAGTAAAGGTGGGGGATTGCACTCGATGATCAAATTTGATCCGAAACAAGAACTTCTTGAGAGTTTGGTCTGCACAAGCCCATATCAATTGACGTCAATTCGTGTTTCGTCATATGATTGTAATTTAGAGTGTATCTCGACAGTTTGGTCACAGATTAAATGTAATGGCCTCTCTGAACTCGAAGGGTTATTTCACCCTTTGTATACATCCTATCAATGCACGATCTGGGCTTTAAGAAAACTCCTCAGAGATTAAAGTAATCGGGGGTCTGGCTCAAAATTACGACCACGAAATCTGCTGGAAAATTGGAACCTTCCCACCGTTACATTAGACTCTTCGGCGATTCCGATCGGTTCAGAGATCGAACGGTTTGTAGTTCTAGTGTCATGCTAGTCGGTTAGTTCGGGGAAGAGAGAGAAGAAGATTTTTTCCATACGAATATGGGCATAAGATTTATGCTTGCGCCAAGAATCAGGCATGGCGTTGCATGTTGTAATACGGGAGAATTCACATGGAATAAGAAATCGCAGGGTCTCCATGTTTTTTCGGTATACTTGTTGAGGATGGACCGCTGGAGCAATTCTAGTTCAATGTGATTAGTTTAGCCATTTCACTCAACTTTTCTTTTGTTTCGATTAAGGTTTTTTAGAGTCGAGGCGAATTTTGGCTTAAGCATCAGGCATCCGTGAAGCTAATTTTCGAAACTTAAATCTTAAAGTTTCGTAGAATTTCTCAATTTGGTCGTTAGCTTTTTCACGAGTCTTTCATCATTTCTTCTTGGAAGGAAAATGGAATTGATGCTTTTTTGGTTAGGCTTCGAGATTAACTGAAGCATTTACGGGTCAGAGATTGATTCTTGTTGGACAATAGGGTCAAACAGGAGGTTGGACGTTCTCTCCGGTTTGCTTCCGTTATTAGCAGGAGGCATCGTGTCATTGTGCCTCGGTCTCAACGTTTCCATTATTTTAGGAGTAAGAAAAAGTAATAGGGGGGATTGTGGGTCCTTTGTAAGCAACACCACTTCGAGTGGTAATACCTTTCAAGTCCTCCTTCGGGTTAGTAACGGTTGTTACTGGAGATGTGTCCCGAAGTAGAGGCGTATGGAAGTGAACAAATTTGAAAGCACTCTGGTCGTGAGATTGGCTATTGAAACCTTGGCATAATTTTGGCATGTTTCTCATTACAGCATCATTAGCCTGACATAATTTCAAAAATCAGGGTCTTTGAAACACCTTGCACTTGAGGAGCAGGAGCTTGATACGGTTGAGCTTGGTAAACTGGTGGTTGAAAAGTTGGAGGTTAATACACTTGTCCTTGGTAGAAGTTATTTCTACGGTTTTGATTGGAATTGGTTCCTCGGTTTTGGTTGAAATTATTTCCTTGATTCTGATTGAAACGGTTTTGATTGTTTTGAATCGGAGGAAAACCAGGAGGTCGGATTTGATTTGCAACCATCGAAGGTCTAAAATTTGTATTGCCTTGATTATTAAAATTGTGCAGCAGCTTTGAAAAGTACTCTTGAAGTTGTCTGATAAATGATACATTGGTGGTCTGGACAATTTTTTATATTGTATGAGCACCTCCACATGTTACTCAACTCTTGCTCAAACCGCTTTTACTGGTGCGGGAGCTTGGGCTTTTTGTTTTTCGACAAGCATAGTCTTCATCATGTTCTTAAGTTCAGAAACTTCGGTTGTAAGAGCAGCAACATCTGGTGAAATTCCGAGAGTAAATGAATTCGTACTCAACTTTGCACGACTGCCTTGTCGTGATTACGTTACCTTGGATTTTTACTCTCGATAATTCTCAATGCATTCATTGGGGCATTTTATCCAAAAAGTTACCACCCGCGGAGGAATTCAAAGAATCTTGATCATTAGAGTTCAAGGCATTGTAGAATGTATTGAGTTGATGTAATTCCGAAAATCCATGATGTGGGCATGCCCGAAGAAGATCGTTGAATTGGTCCCATGCCTCGTAAAAAGTTTCATCAAATCGTTGTTGAAATCTCGTGATTTCATTTTGAAGATTTGTTGTTTTAGAAGGAGGGAATAATTTGTTTATGAATTTCGAAACAAGATCATCCCATGTAAGAATCGATCGTGGGGGTTCTTTTTAAAGCCAAATCCGAGCGGCACCCTCGAGGGAAAATGGGAAAAGCATAAGCTTAACCGACGTACTCAGGACGTTCGGGAACTTCATCGTAGAAGTGATCTTGTTGAAATAACAAATGTGAGCATGCGGGTCTTCTTTGTCATGTCCAAAAAATTGTTTATTTTGAACAAGAGTAAGCAAACCATGCTTAAGCTCAAAGTTGTCCGCGGTGATCTTGGGAACAACGATGGCATCCTCGTAACCCTCGGTGGGTGCTTCGAGCAATTGCGCCATAGTACGATTATCGGCCATCGTAACTACGGTAGGAGCTTGATTTTCAATTGGTTCTACAAGATTAAATGGTTCAACAAAAGTCGGTGGGACTTGTTGTTGACGGTTAGAATTACGGGATTGAGAACGAGTGCGCATGTACTAAAATATAAAAAGAAAATTTATACTAATTTTTTTTGGTTCTTCAACAATGTATTCACAATTTATTTTAATAACGGACAATGAGATAAGACACTTAAACCTAATAATCAACAAGCTTCTCGGTAACTCTTCGAAAAGAAAAACGCACAAAGGAGCGGAGGAGTAGGAAAGCGCGAAGCTATTAAAAACCTTTTTCCTTTAGGGTCGTAGTTCCTAGGAACAACCCGCCTTATACCGCTCTTTGAGTTTGTTTATCTTTCAAAGGTGAACCGTACCTCGCAAGTGACACAAAAGGTAAGTTTTTGATTCTTTGGTTCGGGAACTTATTGATGGATAATACTTCAGTTGAAAGTATTATATGTTGGTGTTCTTTTACCAACTTGTGATTTTTATTGATAATTAAAGACAATGTTTTTATATTTTTCTTATTTTAGGGTTCCAAATGATATTTGCAGGTTATAGCTTATTAGAATAAGCTAAGATAAGTTGTTCTAACGTAACAAAAGTTTAGAAAAAGGATTCGTTAGCTATAAAATCAAAACGGGTCATTTTTAGGGTATTAATAAAAAACGCATGGGTTTGAGGATTCAAGGCTTTAACAAGAGTTCATATATGATCTTAAGAGTATTACGAATATTCTAATACATATTAT
>BQNB010094669.1:0-24571 GCA_026074375.1 Tanacetum coccineum
GCCAATGATTTGGATGCATGTGACTTTGATTGTGATGAACTCAACACTGTCAAAGTTGCTCTCATGGCGAATTTATCTCATTATGGTACAGATACTCTAGCTGAGGTACGCAATCCTGATAATGTGGATAATAATATGATTAATCAAGGTGTGCAGGTGATACCGTCCTTTGAATAGTCGAATGTTGTGAACCATTCAGAGACAGAAATAACCAGTGATAGTAATATCATTCCTTATTCTCAGTATGTGATAGAATCACAACAAGCAGCTGTTCAGAATTCTAGCTCATCTACACAACAAGATGCATTGATATTATCTATGATTGAACAACTAAAAACCTAAGTAGTTAATTATACCAAGATAAATCTGGACAATAAAAGTGTCAATGATACTTTAACTGCTGAGCTGGAAAGATATAAGGAACAAGTTAAAGTTTTGAAAGAAGGAAAAAATGTTGATTTAAAGAGTAAAGATAATGTTTTAGATTCATGTGAACAATCTGTAGAGATTGATTGTCTTAAACAAACTCTTTCAGAACATTTAAAAGAAAAGGAATCTTTAATGCAAACATTTACTTTTCTCAAAAATGATTTTAAGAAAGAAGAATATAGAAATATTGATAGAGAGATTGCTTTAGAAAAGAGGATTAAACAGCTGGATAATATTGTTTTTAAAAGAGATCAATCTGCACAAACTGTTCATATGTTGACGAAACCTCATTTTTCTATGATCATGACCACTAAACAAGCTCTAGGTTTTTCAAAATCCTTTCTAGTCTGACAAAGCTCAGTAAGTTAAAACCAAAGCCTTTAGATGGTAATGTCATTAAAAGCTAGCACTATTGTGATCCGACTCTGAAGAAAACCCTTAGTGAGAGTCGTTTAAAAATGCTTTTAAAACAACAGGATCCAATGATATTATAAAAGAAAGTTAATACTACACCAGTCGATTTTGAACCCAAGTTGTCCTTAACCAACTTTCTTAAGATTTTGAAACATGTTTTGTTCCACAAACTGAATTATCTGCTGAACAAGCCTTTTGGTCACAAAATTCTATAAATTCTTTAGATCCCACTCCTTCTAATAGACCCAACAAAATTGAGGTTCCAAAAGAACTTCCTAAAGTCAGCATGGTTAATACGAGTTTAAAGAAACTCAAAAACCATCTTGTTGGCTTTGACGTGGTTGTCAAAGAAAGAACCATGGCCACAGCCATCACTGAGGTCTCGTGGGGGTTTGAACATACAAAAGCTTGTATTAGGGATGAAATAATTCCATTTGTAAAAGCTCTAAAGGACTTATTTAATACATTCGATCAATATTTAATTAATGAAATTTTTGAAGTCCAAAATGTCTTTCATCAAATGGAAGAGGCTGTGGAACAACATCATTTAGAGTCAAAAACATTTGAAGTTAAAATGAATCAAGTTTTGAACGAAAATGAACGACTCTTGAAACAAGTCATAAACAAAGATATAATGAACATAATTGTGAATTCTTCTGTGGATAATACTTATGTGAATGTGCATGAATGTAAAAAGTGTCTCAAACTTGAGACTGAGCTTTTCAACAAAAAGGATTTCGTTGAAAAAGAGATTTACGATAAACTGTTCAGAAGTTTTACCACTCTTGAAAAACATTGCATCTCTTTAGAAGTTGATACTCAACTTAATCAGAAAATTTTTCACGGGGACAATTCTATTTCAAATCAAAGTGCTCCAAGTTTTGATCAATATTTTGAATTAAATGAATTGAATGCTCAGTCCCAAAAGAAAGACATAGTCATAAAGAAGTTGAAAGAGAGAATTAAATCTCTAAGTGAAAATATGAATGCGGATAAGGTCAAAAAGGACATAGAAGAGATTGAAACGATAAATATTGAATTGGATCATAGGGTGTCAAACCTTATTGCTGAAAATGAACATTTGAAACAGACTTATAAGAAATTTTATGACTCGATTAAACCAGCACGTATTCGATCAAAAGAACAATGTGATGTGTTAATTAATCAATTCAATCAAAAGTCTGTGGAAATTTCTGATTTAAATGAAAAAATTTAGGAACAAGGGTTGACCGTAACAGCTCTAAAGGATGAATTAAGGAAACTGAAAGGAAAAGGTTTAGCTGATAATGTTGTTAGCAAACACACTATTGATCCAGAAATGCTTAAGATTGATGTGGAATATTTAAACCCTAGATTGTTGAACAATAGGTCAGCTCACCCTGACTACCTTAAGCACACTCAGGAAGAAGCTGTGACAACTGAGATTTTAGCAGGTTAGTTAAAGCCTGTATAATTCAGTTTATGTGTGTCATTATGTGTTTTATGTGTTTTATATGTGTATGATATGGAAGTACATGAGTGATGAATCATGGTACTTGTGGAAATGAAATCATTTGAAAGCTTTGTGTAGTTTCAAATGTCGTGTACGTAATATTATGTGTACGTACTATGTATATGTAATTCATATTATATATATTAGTTTAGTATTTTATAGATTTTAGAGTGCTTTCTATTTTTAAAAATAGTTAGAATCGAAGGTTAGTTTGAAAACTAGTTAGAATGTTCAAGGTTTAGCAAAATAATTAAAATTTTTTAGGGTTTTGATTTTCAAGAGTTAAGGTAATGTTTTCTAAATCCTTTTTCAATTCAATTGATTTTATTTAATGTAACAATTATTAAGGATGGAATAGGTTATTGTAAATAATATGTAATTAAGAGGTTTTGATCATCAAAAATCATTTTAGGGTTAATAATTAGGGTTATGGGTAAGTTAATTAGGGTTAATTATGCTAAATTCGGAATAGAAATCTGGGCAGAATTTTAGGTCATCTTGCGAGAGCCATATCTCGGTCATACGTATAGCTTTTATTGATTTTCTTGAGCCTAAAATTAACTACAGAGAGTCTACTTTCCAACCCAAGTGGGTGAAAGTTAGTCAAATTAATCAAACAAGATTCGTTGTCAAAACTGAGTTTTCGGGGCAGATTCTGAGTTGTGTTTGTAAGGTCAAAAACATATCAAAACGTCTTTTTAATTAATGGGCTTGCTACTGTAGCAAGTTCATGATGTTTATGATTTTCTAAATTTTTTGTAGAATTTTCCAAGTGTTTAAATGGGTCTTCTCAAGCTAAACCTTTTGAAGGTAAAATCAGGTCAAATTCTGGACACTTTGTGATGTTGAATTTTTATAAAATGGTTTCACTCACTATTATTTTTATCCAAAAATCATAGAAGCTCACAACTCATTGGGGAGCTATAGGATGTGAGGAGAAGAACCAATTAGGTGTTTAAGTATTTTATTTAGAGTCATCTTGTGACTATAAAAACTAAGTAAAAAGCAAAAAGTTGAGAAGTAAAGTTTGTGAGGCAATTTGAGGTTAGCAAGTATGAGGAGTATATAGAAGAGTTGAATCAAGCTAGGATATAGAGTATCCATCTTTGTGATTATTACATCGACTTGGGTGTGTGACCTAATCGATGGTAACATATGTGTATTGTTTTGTTTAGAATCTTTGCAAGATTAAGTGAAGGAATTGGAATTTGCTTTGCATCAGGTGAGTTTTACAGTCCCACTTTTTACTTTTTATGTTAAGAGGAAATTGATGCAAAACTATTTTTGAATTATGAACCATGATATGTGTTTTTAGGTGTCGAACTATATGATTGCTATGTGCTATTTCTATGTGATATGAATTGTGGTAAGGCATGCGTATGTGACGATGACATTACCTTGTGTGAGACCCGAAAGGATCTTAGAATAGTCAAGTGGTTCAGTTCTTGCGCGGTAGATATTTATGGGAATGGAGGGGTACGATCCACCCCAGTATATGTACATTATTTTGTAATAGAATAGCCAAGCATTATGTTCTGTAAATGTTGTATTTGTTGTTCGCGGTGTCATATGTGAGTTCTTAAACCTTGTAACTATCACAGCATTTATTTTGACGTTTTTAGCATCATTTTTAGGTGAGCAAAACGTGTGAAGAGTTAGGAAGAGGAGTTAGCTGGACTATAGACTTGCATGTGAAGTCTATGATTTATCTGTTTTTGTTTTCATTTAAACTTGTCATGTTATGTTCTTCATGCATTATATGTTAGATTTTTTGTTTTGGGCGTTGTCATAACACGCTTTGGATCTTGATGTTTAATGAATGTCATTTTTAGTTTTCTCTATTTTGACGCCTTGTGTTTTGATGATGTCTATTGATAATGCCTTGCTCTTCCGCCTTGGCGGGGTGTGACAGTAGCCTTGGAACATTCTTCAAAATGATACTCTAACTCCGTAATACTCTTGCAAGTGCCTTTGAGCAGGTTGAATGCCGATCCAACTAGAATTTCTTGAGTCAGATTTGGAATTTTAAGCCGATTCATGACAAAGCAGAGAAATCAAATGAAGTAACATTGAGGCTCATCAAATGACTGTGGGAGGTTCTTCAGCACGGCAAATTGAATATGTCCACACCCACAAAATGAGGCCTAGACGAAAATACGTGTCCGAGGGAGTAACGTATAACATCCGATCACAAAGCAATAAAGAACGACCACTAATCATGGACGTTTGAAAAAGTTTACTCGTTGCATAAAGTAAAATAAATTCAAGTTTTACAGCCCATAATAATTAAGTTAAAAGTAGCGGAAGCATAACAAAGTTTTGATAATGACAACGAGTAAATAATAGATAAATCTTGAAATTGGCGAAGTCACATAGCACATAGACTCCACATAGCATCAAGAATCAATCCAAGCTAAGCACCTGAGAAAACATGTTTAAAACGTCAACATAATGTTGGTGAATTCATAAAAGTTTATACAAGAGTGGACCACAAGATTTCAAAAGTATGCGAATACCATAACAATACCGGCATTCACATTAAAAAGTATTTATTGTTGCACTAAGCTCATGACACCGAAGCTAATTTAGTCAACAGGGCATGCTACATCCTGTTGCATAGTATTCCTGCCCTAAACCGGTGTCCCAAACCAAAGACCACCATAATGTATAATCGACATGACATATATCCGTTTGTTCATCGACGACAGAAACAAGTAAGTGCATGCTTTACCGGTTTGGGATAATTAGTCCCAATAGATCTATTTACTCACTCGCGCTCCCTCAACCGGTCCTCCGGTCGAGAAATTAACAGTTCATGATAATTCGGGCAGTAGTGGGTTTGTAAGCAAAATTTGGTAAAACATATACAAGTATAAATCGCGTAAAGGATTTTTGGTCAATTTATAAAGCAAATAATGTTTCTCTCCCTAAATAGTTTAAAAGCGTTTGTATATCTAGTAAAAACATGGGGCTTTTGATATCTCACACTAGCAAGGATACTGCGATAACCACATACAAATGATGTAAGATATAAGGAACGGTTTAGCTGCGGACTAGAGTAAATATGGACATATGACTTAGCATTCGTTCAAAGATACAAGTAAAGCGTTCCATGTTCTCTTTTAAAGCATCCATACGTGTGTATGCGTTTTAGTAATAAAAGACCTTTGAAAATTTTACCCATGTCTTAGTGGAATTCTCGACACTTGCAAAAGTTACTAATTTTTTTTTAGATACTTTCCCTTTTAGGAACAATTTTTAGTTTCTGACGTTATAGCGTCCCCTATTTTATCTTAAGTTTCCATATTTTTTCATATGCTTAAACAATTATAAACCGCTTTCAATGAGTTTAAATCGCCTAAATGTAAGTTAGTACATTTATATAATCCATTTTATTATATTTCGGACATTTCGAAATAACCTTTCATGGCATTTCTAGTTGTTCTAACTAATTACCTAAATTTTTTATATGTTTCGCTCGCATTTAAAACATCCAAAATCGTCCGAAAGTGCCCGAAACCCCCTTTTTCTTTTCCAATCAGCAAGCATTATTTGGAATTTTTCTTAAAAATCTATTTTTCCGATTTGTGGTAAAAATGTCTCTCGTTTTTGACTTTTAGGCTAAGCGGTTGCCAACTTTATAATAAATCTCATTCCGGACAACTTTCGTGCTTTATACTTAAGCCGATTCGGACCCGAAGGGCTCCGAAGTTTTAGCTGCTGATCTGGTCATTACATTTCCGTTTTCGCCGAAAAATGTTTCGAATTTCATTTGGCCATAACTTGGCCGTTTTAAGTCCGATTTTAAAGTGTGATATATGAAAAATTATCTATTCGAAACGAGTCTGCCGAAAAACTATCTTTTTCCAGCCTAATGAAAAATTTTTTAAGTGCCTCAAAACTACCAAACTAATTTGGCGTCTGATGTATGGTTTGCCGAAAAAAATAAAAAAAAAAAAAAAAAAATACGGACCAAAATCAACCCAACTCGCATATTAGTGCCTAATCTAGTTCAACCTTTATTTATAACTAATCCAACCACAAACTAATCCTTATTTCCAACCTAATCTCATATTGTTGGCAACTCTCATCAATCTCATCTCACCAAGTAACATATTATAAAACATAATACCTAAAGTAGGTAAAATATTTAACTTCTTTTCTTTATAAGATATGACAAATATTAATTTATATCTTTGTTATAAATTTTCACAAACAAAGGATTTTAGATATAAACATAGATCTATAACAAGATTCATAACAACATCAAAATAATACAAGATGGGTCAAGAAATACTCAAAAGAAAGTAAGCAAAAGATGAAAACACAAGATCTTGTAAAACCCACTTATAAAACTTGAAACCTAAATTTTATGATTCTTGAAAACCCTTGAAAAACAACAACTAAACACTTGGCATCTTTTCCTTAGATTTAATAGGAATGAACTAGAATACTTGGATCTTGCTAGAAAATCAAAAATTATGGATGGTTTATGTTGGGATGGTGGTGCCGTGGACTAGAGAGCAAGGGGAGGGAGAAAAGATTTTTGTTGGTGACTAGAAATGGAGATGAAACCCTAAGTTGTGAATATGGTATGTATATATAGGTAAGAGCTAGGGTTAGGAGGGTTCAAGGGGTGCATAAGTGACCAACACACACCAAGAGTGTGTGTGTTGTGTGGTTCGGCCGACTAGGGTCACAAGGGACCATTATGGTTCAATTTTTCTAGCCAAGGTTCAAGTGATGGTTATGGTTCAAAGTTTGCTAGTCAAATGTGTAAGAGTGTGTAAGTAACATGTGATGTGTAAGAGTCTTGCATGCATGCATGTTGCTAGGATACAAAAATGTCTCTTTCTTACACTAGTATGGCAATATTTTCAAATTTTGAGTTAGTGGTTTAAGGATGATTTAATTTCAAGTACTAAGAGTATTTTGGCTTGGCTTTAGACATCTTTATATGTATGGGAATGAGGGTGAACGAAATTTTTAGGCTTATGGTATAATATTATCGATAACTTGAGTTTACACGAAAAGATTTTGAGTTTCCGGGGTTCCGTTTGGTCAAAAACGCGAAAAACGCAATTTAAAGGATAAAACCCTAAAATTAATATCGGAAGCGACTAAAAATCACGAAACACTCAGGAAAGCTAATATAACACATATAATGCCTAAATTAATTTATAACCGATGCCGGAATGCGTCCGATGACGTTTCTCAGTTTTTACGAGTAAGTTCCTCGGTAAACTCGTCAGATTTTTAACGCAACGAATAAAAATTTAAAGTTGTTTACGGTTGTGTGTCGGGAAAAATAACCCAGAAATTTATGGGGTGTGAATCCTTTCCCGTTAATAAGAGCTTTTGTTCTCAAGCTTAGGAACGTAGCTTGAGGATGAGGATACTAGTGCTTAGCGAACAGATGAGGGTAACTTCTTCTGCATTTGGGTCTTCGCGTCCCAGGATACCTCGGGACCTCTTCTAGAATTCCAATGGACCTTCACGATTGGAATGCGACTTTGCTTCAAACGCTTGACTTCGCGGTTATAATCTTAATTTGGTTCCTCCATGAAATTGGAGTTCTCATCAATGTGGATTTCGTCCAATGGAATCGCCGAGCGTTCATTGGATAAGAATCTTCTTAAGGGTTTGAGAGTGAAAGGTACTATGAACGCGGCTTAGTCTCATCTGGTATTTCTAGACGATATGCAACCGTTCCCCACCTTAGCGAGAATTTTAAAAGGGACATTATAACGAGGGTTCATGCTTTTCCAGTTTGCAGAATACGTATTACACCTTTCCAGGGCGATACTTTCAACATAACCATATCCTCAACCTGAAACTCTAATGGCTTACGTCTCTTATTAGCGTAGCATTTTTGTCGATCACGTAAAGCTTGTAGACGATACTTGATTTGGATAATCTTCTATGTCGTTCTCAGAACTATTTCTGGTCCATGTAAGCTGAGCGTCTTCCCACCTACAGACCCACAAACAGACGGTGGGACCGGCATTGCGTCCATTACAACGCCTCAAAAGGTGCCGCCTTAATACTTGTATGATAGCTGTTGTTGTAGGAGAATTCTATTAAGGGTAAATGTCTGTCCCATCCCTTCCCAAAATCTATCACACATGCTCGGAGCATGTCTTGCAATGTTTGGATGGTCCTCTCACTTTGACCATTGTTTTTCGGGGTGATATGCCGTACTCTTTTCTAACTGGAGTCTCAAAAGCTTCTTGAAGAGATTGCCGAATTGAGACAGGACCTACTCATTGCTTTTAGAGATGTTCGAAAACGGCACTCCATGTCTTGACACACTTCTTTCACTTATTGCTTCGGCGTCAGTTTCTCCATTGAGTCATTCTCTTTGCTGGCAGAATTTGAGAAGATTTAGTGAGTCGATCGACTATACCCAAATCATATCTTACTCCACTGCCGTTTTGGTAACTTTGTCACGAAATCCGTCATAGTTATGTTTTCCCATTTCCAGTCAGGGATTTTTGGTTGTACCAATAGACCGGATGGTTTTTGGTATTCTGCTTTAACCTTTGCGTTAAGTCATACACTTTTTCACGTATGTGGCAATTTCTGCTTTCATGTTGGGCCACCAGTATAGATTCTTCAAATATTGGTACATCGTATCGATCAGGGTGATCGAATATTTTGACTTATGCGCTCGTGCATAATCAAAGCTCTTCCAATGTCACCAAACGTGGTATCCAGCTTCTATTCTTCAAACACAACGTTCCATCTGCACGTGGCTCCAGATTCTTAATCATGCCATGCAAATCTTCTGTTCCGTAATTCTCTTCTTTTCTCGCCTCAACCTGAGCATTCAAGATCCGAGCAGTGAGATTCAAACCGTTTGTCTATAACCAAGGCTCGAAACTCGTAGTGGGCTTAGTTACTCTTCGGCTCAATGCATCAGCCACCAAATTCGCCTTTCCCGGGTGGTAACGTAACTCGCAGTCATAGTCACTTAACAGTTCTAACCACCTACGTTGTCTCATATTTCAACTCTTTCTGATCTAGAATATGTTGCAAACTCTTATGATCACGTGTACTCATCGCACTTCGTGCCGTAATAGTTAATGTCTCTACATTTGAGAGCGAACACCATAGCTTCAATTCCATATCATGTGTCGTGTAGTTACTTCTATTGGATTTTTCAGATGGGGGAAGCATAAGCTATATTTCTTTCTCCTTTTGCTCAACACATTCGCCTAATCCCTTATGTGAAGCTTCACTATATATACGAATGTTTTCACTTACTTGGGCATTGCCAAAAATTGGTGCACTTACACAACTTTTGCATAATTGTTTGGAAAGCAGTTTCCTCCTTTTCACCCCAATTGAACTTTACACTTTTCTGAGTCAGCTTTGTCATAGGCTTGGCAATCTTGGAGAATCCTTCGATAAATCGTCGGTAGTAACCGGCAAGACCTAGAATTTGGCGATTTTAGTTGGAGTCTTGGGTGATGCCCAATCCTTGATTGACTCAATCTTAGTAGGATCAACGTGAATGCATTCACTATCAATCACGTGTCCAAGAAATTGTACCTTCGATAGCCAAAAGTCACACTTGAAACTTGGCGTACCAATTCTTTATTATTGAGCAACTCAAAAATTGTCTAAGATGTACATTAATGTTATTTCTTGGTCTTAGAGTAGATTAAGATGTCATCGACTGAACACCGATCAATTTTATCTAGGTATGGTCTGCCTTACCCTGTTCATCAAACATGAAACATGCAGCGCTTTGAGTCAACCCGAATGGCATCACTTGGAACTCGTAATGACCATAGCGAGTTCTAAACGCCGTCTTTGGGATATCCTCATCACGAACTCTGAGTTGGTGGTAACCAGACCTCAAGTCGATCTTTAAGTAACACTTGTCCTTGTTATGATCAAACAAGTCGTCGATTCTTGGAAGTGGGTATCGATTCTTCACAGTAAGCTTGTTAAGTTCACGATAGTCGATACACATTCGGAAAGAACCGTCTTTCTTTTTGACAAACAAAACCAGAGCTCCCCAGGGTGAGGAACTTGGCCTTATAAATCCCTTGTCAGAAAGTTCTTATAGTTGAGTAGACAGTTCTTCCATCTCTGACGGTGCTAACCTATACGGGGCTCGAGCTACAGGTGCAGCACCTAGGACTAAGTCAATTTGGAATTCAACTTGTTGTGTGGGTGGTAGTCCAGGTAAGTCTTCTGGAAAAACTTCTGGAAAGTCCCGTACAGTTGGCACGTCTTCAAGTCGCTTCTCATCCGACTTGTCTTTGTTTTCCTTCACCGTAACATATGCCAGAAATAGTTGACAACCTTTTTCTATATACTTCTGGGCCTTTTCACATGATATAATGCTCAACTTTGATTTCTTCTCCTTGTCTCCTTTGTCTCCTTGAACGATCAGAATTTCATTTCCATAAGGAATACACACTATCTTCTCGGTCTTCAGACACCACTGCATGATTCTTTGCTAAAACCAATCCATGCCGATGATAACGTCGAAACTACCCAATTCTATTGGCATCAGGTCGATATTAAATGGATGTCCTAACAATTCCTAATGTACAGCCCATAAACACAGTGTTGGTTTCTGAAGTCTTCGTCAGTTGTTCGATAGCGTAAACTTAACGTCTAAGGCTTAGGGTGTGATGTCTAGCATGCACTAAAAAGTATTTGATATGAAAACTCTTATCGGCGCCAGAGTCAAATAACATATAGGCATGATGATCGTTGAGAAGGAACGTACCCCACACCCCCCCCCCCACAAAAAACACACCCACTGTGAAAGTGTTGGAACCTGCGGTTACGTCACCTCATCCCTAGTGCATATGCTCTGCCGCTTACATCAGGAACTATTGCTTTGTTTCCATGGTTTTGGTCTTGATCTTGGGATTTAGCAATTCTTTCCCGGTAATGTCCTTGTGCTCCACAACTTAATAAAGTCACAACCCTCTGAGTCAATATTTGGCCTTCTGGGTGGGAGGTAAGTGGGATTGGTAACCCTGTAATTTCTGGTCAATGTCCAACCTTGTCGCTCTTCCCCAAATTTTTGGTGCTTGGGCCTACATGATGAAACTTAACTTTTTTTTTGTTGCACAGAAAAGGCAAGGTTCCATTCATATTTCTTACTCCCATTGTTACCAGCCACGTAGGCTATTAGAAACATTTTGTCCCCAAGTATTCTGTCGTATGATGGGGGGTTGTTGCCCACGGTTGTTTCCATAGTTGTTGTCCAATCTTCTCTTATTCTTTGCATTTCTCACAGCATAACCCTTCAACTTTTGGTCCATCAAGTTGTTGGCAATTCGAACAACATTTTGTAGTCTTGTAGGTTCTGCAGCAATCACATTTCCTTGGATGTTATCGGGAAGACCTCCAATGAATTTCTCCACATGATTTCTCTAGGGAACCATTTTGGTTGCAATCATGGTAGTTCTGGAACATATGTGTGTAATAGCAGATGTCATTGTTTTTCACCGACAGATTCCACAACTCGGTTTCCATCTTTTGGATCTCATTTCTCGGGCAATACACTTCAGTCATCAGTTTCATCAGCTCTCTCCATGACAAAGCGTATGCAGCATCAGTTCCGATGGTTCTCTTGTGAGAGTTCCACCAGGTTAGTGCACTGTCGAGTAAGGTACAAGTTGCATACTTCACTTGATATTTCTCTGGACAGTTGCTGATGTGAAACACAGTCTCCATCTTCTCACTCCACCTTATCAGGCCAACCACTCCTTCAGTTCCTTTAAAACTTGTTGGTTGACACTTCATGAAGTCCTGGTAAGTACATTCACGAGTAACCAACCTATCGCCTCTTCCATTCACATTGGGGTTCTCATTACCGTCACCGTTGTCACCTCCATTGTTTCCATTTCCATTACCATTTCCATTACCATTTCCATTACCATTTCCATTACCATTTCCATTGTCATTCCCATTCCCGTTTCCATTATCGTTTCCATTGTTATTTCCATTCCCAAGTTCAAGATTTTGGTTAACTTGATGAGCTTCTAGAGCTGCGTTCACACGTTGATCGATCATTTCTTCAATTGCGCAGTGGGTCATCCGGAAGTGTGTTTGGTTTACATTGTTCTACATTCACAATACACACCCATAGTGAGATTTTTGAAACGAATATACAACATCGGTAATGATAATTTAATACATGCTATGAAGTAAATTAATTGTAACACGTTTGCCAGGAAGAATAAATAACAATATAAGATAAATTAAGCGAGAGATCAAAAACAGCTTTTCATTTCATTAATTTAAGCATAATACGAATACAAAGCCCAAATCCAAAATAGGGTTCATGATCCACAATTTTTTACGCTAAATACCTAGACCTAACCATTGGCCTAATGTCCTACATGATCAGGGTACGACTAGACTATGGGCGGAAAGCCAAAACGCCTCCCAAGATACGACTCCAACCTCCTAAGTCTCCCTCGAGCATCATCACGATCCCTACGAATCTGACGAAACTCCTCCTGTGAAAGGGACATATGAAGACGAAGGCTACTCACACGATCCCTCTCAATATCCAACATAGCATGAACCTTGAGGTTCTCCAACCTCAAGCTATGATCATATCAAGCAAATCCTAGCTCTGTCTCCACTAGCTATCATCTGATCGGCTTAAACTGTTCTCTAATGCAGTTCTCAATCCGACAATACTATAATCCACGAACCCAGACCATTGTTGGTAAATGTCTCGCAACAACATCTCTTAAGTCAACCGTGCGTATCCTCGACTGACTAACAATCCATCCCATAGTGCACTGATGAGTCAGCAATCCTCCCCAGGGGGGGGGGGTGGGGGGGGATGGCTCTATAATCTCCTCCTCAACTAATGGTGCAGTCATAGGGTCGATGCCTACCTCAGCCATATCTCCAGTGCTGGCATTTGCCTCATACTCCTCTGTGTCAACCCTGGCATCCCTATGGTCAATCCCAACATGATCTCCAACATCATCCCCATCACCAATACCTAACTCCATATCAACTCCAGTCCCTGTAAGACCAACCTCGGCATCCTCCTCTAAGCTAGCCTCCGATGAATATGAATCTCTGAACCTCTTACGAGGTGGTAAGTGATCAGCACGGGTAGGAGCTAATGATCCCGTAACTGGCATGGATAATGGTACTGAATCAACCGGTGATCTACATCTCTTACGAGATGGTCCAGCAGAATGTGAAGATAAATGCATGGGTCTCTCTGATGAATCTCCTGATGATGACTCAGATGTAGTCGGTGGATACAAAGTAGATAGTGGAGCAGCACACCAACGACGAAATGCCTCACTACGTCGTGGTGCTCTCCTCGGGGGGTAACACAATCTGGGTGGTACATCTCTAGTCGAAGATCCAGAATGAGCCTGATCTGACGCATTAATAATCAAAGATTGAACTGGCGAAGAAATCCGAAGATGAACTGGAGAAGATGAGTGATTGATATGGTAGTACGAGTGATGCATGCCTCGATGCTAATCTGCGGATGGTAAAAAAAAGGTCCAAACTCTCTTCCTTGCTTTCAACAACTTACGGACCGTTGTAGATGGGTGCGGTAAGGTCGACCAAAAGGAATAGCCTCATCGGGTCGGATAAGAGTCACAATGACGTAGTCGAAATCCGTACGGGGCAGTATCTGAGCTAATTGGAAATTCATGTGATGATGTGGTGTGCTGTTACACCTTACTCTCCAACGTGCAATGTTAGAATCTTAAGGGTATGCGATGGTGGTTCTATAAGAGGATCAGGAAGCCTCAGAAGAATTCAGTGATATGAATGGTGAAATAGCTGGTAGAGGGGAATGTGCTCTGGGAAGTCTTTCTATCTGGTGAATTCAGAATCGGCAATCCAGTATAAGGAACAAAAGCCACACAATCCGTGGGTGAAGCGACAAGAGTGTCTCAACCATAGGAGCGGCAGAAGAAATAAAGGGAGCAAAGTCGAAGTCTCTGAGCAACCCACTTAAGTTGGATGGAATACAGTTAGGGATATCACCATAAAGAATAACCCGAGAGGGCGGTTGATCCCACACTCTTCATCCGAAGAATCAGAAAGAAATTATGATAGCTGAAGGCTGCCATAATCTGCTCAACAAAAGTTTATATAAATCTCCTTTATATGAAACCATGCAAGGCATAAAGAAATGCTAAAATGAATGGCAAGGTAAATATGGCAATATATAATATTCTTACGTATATATAATAATCTCATATATATGTATGCAGCAAGGATAGACAACAAGTAGGCACAATAGGGCACATAGTATCCATAATGGTTTTATGCCCAGACCTAGTTATAACTATATGGTTCTCATTATAACCTTGGCTCTGATACCAAATCTGTAACACCCCAAAAATGGGCCTAGACGAAATACGTGTCGAGGGCGTGACAGTCATAACAAATCCGTTACAAAGCAAATAAAGAACGACCACTAACTCCATGGACGTTTGAAAAAGTTTACTCGTTGCATAAAGTAAAATAAATTCAAGTTTTACAGCCCATAATAATTAAGTTAAAAGTAGGGAAGCATAACAAAGTTTTGATAATGACAACGAGTAAATATAGATAAATCTTGAAATTAGCGAAGTCACATAGCACATAGACTCCACATAGCATCAGATTCAATCCAATCTAAGCACCTGGAATACATGTTTAAATCGTCTAACATAATGTTGGTGTATTCATTAGGTTTAAGTTTTATACAGGTGGACCACAAAGATTTCAAATCGTATTCGCACTACTTTAACAAATACGCATCACATAAAAAGATTTATTGTTGCACTAGCTCATGACAACGAGCTAATTTAGTCAACAGGGCATGTGCATCCGTTGCTTAGTCTTCCTGCCTATACTGGTGTACCCAATCCAATGACACAACCATACATGTATTAATCGACTGACATATATCCGGTTTGTCATCGACGACAGAAACAAGTAAGTGCATGCTACCCGGATAGGGGATTATTAGTATCAATAGATCTATTTACTCACTCGCGCTCCCTCAACCGGTCCTCCGGTCGAGAACTCTAACAGTTCACTGATATAGTTGGCAGTTGTAGGTTTGTAAGCAATATTAGGCAAACATAAACAAGTTAAACTCGCGTAATGGAAACTTGTGTCCATTTAAAAAGCAAACAATGTTGCTCACCCAATAGTATAAAGCGTTTATTAAATCAGTAAAAAAACGTAGGGCATGAAAAAACTCACCTTAGACAAGGATAAGCGAATAACCACAACAAATGATGAAGATATAAGAGGTTTAGGCCGCGACCTAGAGAAATATGGCTATGACTTAGCATTCGTCAAAGAAACAGTAAAGCATCACATGTTAATCATTTAATGCATCCAAGTGTGATTTGCAGTTTTAGTTATTAAGAATTTGAATTTTACCATGATCTTATGATATCTCGACACTTGCATATGTTTCTATTTTTAGAAACTTTCCTTTAGGATAACTTTTTTAGTTTCATAACGTTAATATCGTCCCTATTTTCTTAAGTTTTCATATTTTTACAAAGCGCTTATTACAATTCTAACACCTGCCTAAATCTTATGTTTAAATCGCTAGAATGCTCGCTTCGTTACCATTTTTAATAATCCTACTTTTTATTAAATTCGGCATTTCAAATAACCTTTCATGACATTTCTAGTTGTTCTAACTAATTACCTAACATTTCTATATGTTTCGCTCGCATTTAAAACATCCAAAATCGTCCGAAAGTGCCCGAAACCCCCTTTTTCTTTTCCAATCAGCAAGCATTATTTAGAATTTTTCTTAAAAGTCTATTTTTCCGATTTGTGGTAAAAATGTCTCTCGTTTTTGACTTTTAGGCTAAGCGGTTGCCAACATTATAGTAAAATCTCATTCCGGACAACTTTCGTGTTTTATACTTAAGCCGATTCGGACCCGAAGGGCTCCGAATCGCCCGTTTTAGCTGCTGATCTGGTCATTACATTTCCGTTTTCGCCGAAAAATGTTTCGAATTTCATTTGGCCATAACTTGGCCGTTTTAAGTCCGATTTTAAAGTGTGATATATGAAAAATTATCTATTCGAAACGAGCTCTTCGAAAACTACTTTTACGCCTAATGAAAACATTTTTAAGTCACTCAAAACTACCAAAATTAATTTGGCGACAGCAGTAAGGTTTGACGAAATCGGACCCAAAAAAAAAAAAAATCACAAAAAAAAAAAAAAACAAAAAAAAAAATAATCAACCCAAACTCGACATATTAGTGCCTCTACTCTAGTTCCAACCTTTTTTTATAACTAATCACACAAAAACTAACCTTAATCCAACCTAATCTCTATTGTTGCAACTCTCATCAACTCTCAATCTCACCAAGAACATATTATAAAACATAAACTTAAAGTGGTAACAATATTTACTTCCATTTTATAAGAGATGACAAATATTAATTTATATCTTTTGTAAAAATTTACACAAACACATGGATCTTTAGATATAAACATAGATCTATAACAAGATTCATAACAACATCAAAATAATACAAGATGGGTCAAGAAATACTCACAAGAAAGTAAGCAAAAGATGAAAACACAAGATCTTGCAAAACCCACTTATAAAACTTGAAACCCAAATTTTATGATTCTTGAAAACCCTTGAAAACAACCAACTAACACTTGGATCTACCTTAGATATAACTAGGAATGAACTTAGAATACTTGGATCTTGCTAGAAATCAAAAGATATGGGTGGTGTATGTTGGGATGGTGGTGCCGTGAGCTAGGGAGCAAGGGGAGGGAGAAAAGATTTTTGTTGGTGACTAGAAATGGAGATGAAACCCTAAGTTGTGAATATGGTATGTATATATAGGTAAGAGCTAGGGTTAGGAGGGTTCAAGGGGTGCATAAGAGACCAACACACACCAAGAGTGTGTGTGTTGTGTGGTTCGGCCGAGCTAGGCTCACAAGGACCATGATGGTTCAAATTTTCTAGCCAAGGTTCAAGTGATGGTTATGGTTCAAAGTTTGCTAGTCAAATGTGTAAGAGTGTGTAAGTAACATGTGATGTGTAAGAGTCTTGCATGCATTCATGTTGCTAGGATACAAAAATGTCTTTTTCTTACACTAGTATGGCAATATTTTCAAATTTTGAGTTAGTGGTTTAAGGATGATTACTAAGAGTATTTTGGCTTGGATTTAGACATCTTTATATGTATGGGAATGAGGGTGAACGAAATTTTTAGGCTTATGGTATAATATTATCAATAACTTGAGTTTACACGAAAAGATTTTGAGTTTCCGGGGTTCCGTTTGGTCAAAAACGCGAAAAAACGCAGTTTAAAGGATAAAACCCTAAAATAAATATCGGAAGCGACTAAAAATCACAAAACACTCAGGAAAGCTAATATAACACATATAATGCCTAAATTAATTATAACCGATGCCGGAACGCGTCCGGTGACGTTTTTTAGTTTTTACGCAGTTTAGTTCCTCGGTAAACTGTTAGATTTTAACGCAACGAATAAAATTTAAAGTAGATGACCGGAGTGAGTCAGAAAACTAACCGAAAATTTATGGGGTGTGACAGACTAATCCAGGTCTGAGGTGGTCGAAAGTCAACTTATTGTCTCTTTCACCAATCAGGATCAAGAGTTGGAGGTTGCTCGGATTTATTGAACCAATCAGCTTTCGTAACCTCTTTGTCAGTGGGTTGTTCATCATTATTTCTCGTGACGAACTCTTGATCTTGTTGCATGCCTGAGTCTTCAACAGTATGACTTGGCTCCTCTACATGGACAGACTTGCCAGAAGACTTATGTTAAGATTGGGAGGCGTCTTTAGAGGTGTTTGAAGACTTCTTTTCCTTTGACCTTGAATCTCTAGAGGACTTAGCATCTTTACTCAATTTCCTTCTTTTCGTCCCTCGGTCTGATCCAATGGAGGGGTCTCGATCTTTGTCTTTTTCATCTTGACTTCTCTTTAACGAAAATACTTCACCATATGAATCAAAGAGATCTTTGTCACTGTTATAAGTCTCGATCAGTGCATCATAAAGCTTCTTTTTGTAATTAGCTTTATCATATGACTTGTTCTTCTCCATCTTATCTATCGGTATCTTTGTGAGCTCAAACTCGGAGAGTGATGCGGATGCCTCAAAAGTAGACGTTGGTTATGAAGAAAACCTTGTCAAGATTGCAGCTTCTACTGATTCTGTGACATTTTTCTCTATCATAGAATTTGCAAAATCTGATACTGCTTGAGGAAGAATCTGAGGAAGTTGAGTGTTGACTTCTTCTTTAATAAGATCTCTCATTGATGTGTCAACGAGTTCTATGTAAGCATTCTTCTCATCCTGAGCTTCTTGTCTGCAGTCCAAATTATGTGCTTGAATGGCCTTGTTTATCGCTTCTCCAAGTTAGTTATCCATGTAACGATCAACAATAGCAGGAATAGAGGAGAGAGCTTGAGCATACTGTTCAACTTGCTTTATCTCTGACAGATCTTTTTCCAAGTTTGTGAAAGAAAATGAGGTTGTAGCTTCAGAAGTTGTTGGTGTTGGAGTCGGTGTTGCTTGTTGTAGAAGAGGATTGAAGAACATAGGTGGTGGAGGAATAGTTGTAGTGAAACCGGATGTGTTTTCAGGAACTGCCGTTGCATGACAAGCTGAGGTTTCCATCAATGAAGCAATCTCATTGTCAGCTAAAGATGGTTTCTCAAGATTTAGGAGCTTGCTTGTAAATTTGGAGGAGACAGAAGAACTTTGTACAGGTTCATCAGCCTTTTGTATGTCAAGAATCGGAGTAAGTTTCACATGAGCGTCTTCCTCTACTTGCTCAAACCTTTATTCTTGAGAAACATTTTGTTGTTCTGAGGCTCCTTGATCAGCATTGGTCATTTCAGTGTCTTCATATCCCAAATTCACATTCACATCTTCATACAACTCCTTAGTGACCTCATCGTCTTCATCATCATTCATTGTTTCTTCATGATCAAACTTTGCTTCTTCTTCTTTATAGTATTCAGTGGTAGACTGATCGAGAATAGGCATCTTGATTATGCCTGACTCAGTTCTATCACTATCAGTCTCTTCATCATCTTCATTCGTGTCATCACCTTCTTGTTTATCATCATCATTAGCATCATCATCATCACCATCATTACCATTATTACCATCATTATCATCTTCACCTTTATCACTTATATCATCAGAATTGTTTTCATCACCTTTATCTTTATCTTATTGTCACCCCAAGACTCTTTCTCACTTTCAGATTCGTATATGGGTACATTGGGAACCCCTGGTATAGTACTAGTTCCTTCATCTGCACCAGTCATCTTAAGATGTTGCTCATCAGGAATCTTTGACTGAGTGTCAACTCCATCACCTGAGCCACTTGCATGAGAACTATGAAATTGTGTATTGCTTCTTTTGGTAGCCAACTTAAGTTGTTTAGCTTTAGTTAATGCAACCTCAGATAATACAGCTAATCCTTTGGCTTTTGGCTTCTTTGCAGGTTGCTTCTTCTTGTCAGATTTAGCCACCTTAGCTTTTGTCTTGAGTTTGGTACCTTTAGTATCTTGAACAGGCTTCTGCTTGGGTGATGTATTAGAATCAACTTTCTTTCAAACGTACTTTAGTTTTGGAGTTTTCTCTCCAGAAGAAAAAGCATAGTATGTTTTGTAAGCATTAGATTCCATCATTGCTTGGTTTGTTAGTTCCTTTGGGAGAATGGTACCATATACTTGAGTATCATTATGTCTGAAGATACACCTTATAGAAGTAAACATGGTGTCATCTCGAGCAGTGTGCCAAAACATCTTGTTTCTCCTCGAAATAGACTGATCCTTTGACATGAAGTAATCAATGATGATCTTTGTGAATCTAGGGTATGGCATCTTGTTTGTCTTCTTAGCATCTTTGTATTCAATATGGAACATGAAGTCTTCCCAGAGTAGATACACATAGTCAATGTTCTTTTTATAGAACACACCCCAGAGGATTTGAGCATGGGACAGACGAATCTTGTCCATTCCAGTTTCTTTGCCACTTAAGCACTTGTTGATGACGGTAGCAAATGCTCTCCATGGTTGATGTAAGTAGTCAACATTTACATCAGTAAGATAAATGATATCTCTGGAGTGCCCAAGATCTCTAAGGAAAGAGAGAATATCATGTTCCAGTGGGAGGTCTTCAAACTTTTGTCCTGGAATTTTTGGGAAAAATTAGAGAATTTCTCTGAACATATCAACATCGAGAGAGACTTTCTTCTTGTTTATCGTGAATTATGGTAAAGACTTATGAACAGAAACCGTAGCCCAAAATTCTTGCATATAAATAGCAGGAACATCTACAGTGATCAGGAATGCTTGGTAGAAAGGAGTGAGAGCAAGAGCATCCAGCACGACTTGAAATGTAGCTTCTTTTGGTTTGATGTTTGTCTTGAGTCTCATGTTGCATTTCCCGAATTCAAGATGGTCCGCAGGGGTAACAAGATCATCATCAAGGGCTTTCTGTTGAGCTTGAGTGGTATTCATGTTTCTGCTAAGATTTGACCAATACAGTTTATACATATAACCAATTTTATTTATAACACACTATAAGGCCTTTGATTGTTGAATACTTAAGCTTGATTTATGTTGCGACATCATTTTAGTGATTGGGCTCATTAAGGCATTTAGCATGATTGAATAAGATCTAATCATCTGAGGGCAACTTTATTGGGATATCGTGAAAGACTTTTAGACAATAGAAATAACGCTTTTGGAATCCTATTCAAACTAACTTGTGGAGAATAAGGTACCTAAGACATATTCATATATTCTTGTTGAACCTTGTTATATAGCCTACTTAACTTGATTAGATTGCATTATAAACCAAGTTATTGCTAAATCGCCTCCTATTGATATTGATAATTCACCTCCAATAGAGGGTTGTTAACTCGCCTCCTAATGGAATTGCTAAATCGCCTCTTTAATCGAATTGATAAATCGCCTCCTTGATATGTTTGTTAACTCGCCTCCTTAAAGATGTTGTTAAATCGCCTCGTGAAGGGAGTTGATAACTCGCCTCTTGAAGGCAGTTGTTAACTCGCCTCGTTAAGGTAGTTGATAACTCGCCTATTGAAGGCAGTTGTTAACTCGCCTCAAAACACATATTACCACAAACAAGCAATTTTAAGCATCAAAACTTTTTTAAATAGCATTCATATCAGATGTTTATCAGTTAGGAACATTCATAACTATAATTTAGCCACAGAATTATCATGATAGATAAAAAAACGAGCATATTTATCTATTTTAATCACATTCATATAGGAAACTACAAACAATGAATGCCTTTTATAGCTCAAACATATTTAATGAAGAGAATACAAACTACTTAGCACAGAACCCACTAGGATATTACACTAAATACCAAAAACCCACATTTTCGCTAACAAGAATTGACAATAACGCATTCAAATGATAACCAATCACAAAACTATTTAAACCGAGTGTTCTACACACCTAAACTAACAAAACCCCTCAATCAATTTGAGATTTTAATCACATTTGATTTTGACTAACCCTATTACAAGATTTAGGGTATTCGAGATCAATCGTGGATGAAACGTTAATTCCTTTGAGATATATGTAGTTTAGGAAGTGAGGAACGAGTTTCAAGTTATACCTTTCGCTTGATAATCACTAGAAATAGAGAATGAGAGTTGGCGATTTCGAATGGGTTGGGAGGAGGGAAATATTTTCCTAAGTGTTGTGTGTGTGTGTGAAAAACAGGGTGGGTGAAAGTGTTATAAAACAAATTTCATTTTTGACACGTTTTCCACTCTTGTTTTTTATCAATACTGCTTTTTTTTTATATATAAATCTAATAGGCATTTTTAAGTTTAAAATATGGCACATTTAGTCCCTAATGTTTTAACAAGCATACCTAGAAACTTATATTTGCACATATACTCCCTAAAGGTATAAACACATAACAGTTAAGGCTCACATAAGCTAAACTTAATTAACTCCCCTTTAATTGTTAACCCGTTATTGTTTAAAACATTTTCCTTTATTACAGACTGATTTTATGAAGAAGATATTTAACATTATCTCCCCCTCAAACAATGACCCGTTTTCTATTTAAAGAGTTGTAGTTGTTGTTTGAGTGGTCAAATGTCTTTAAAAAAGCATTTTCTGATGAAGTATTGTTTTATTTTGAAAATCAAACACCAATTCAATAAGATTTCTCTTATTTTGACACATAAGCGCACTGACACGCACACTTATGGAATATAGGAAGCACGGGTTGTGATGCAAAGTAATCACAAGCCTTTGCATGGTCATAAAGTAAACCATGCTTGAGAATAAATTCCCATTATGAGGTCAAGTTTTCTTTTTGAAATACTTGCCTTTAAGATGATGACCGGGTTGCTATCTGAAATTATAGCAAGCCATTTTTTGGCATGTTTTGAAAGCTTTTGAACTTCTGCTCGAACTTCATTTACAGACTCGTATCTTTATTAAATGACATTTCTAGGGCCGTAAATGTTATCGATTTTCAGAAGACATGCCAGAGATACATATTTTTATATTTTTATGATTTTTTTAATTTTTAATTTTGTTTTTTGAAAATTTTATATAAAAGAAAAAATATATTTGAGTTTTTTTATGTTTTCTTATGTACATATGATACATGATATGAGTTACCACCATCACTTGTCTGTTTCCTCTACCAGACGTTTCAACGTTTCCGAACACATGCTTTTCATTCCTAGCTTTTCGATCAAGAAGTTGAATCTTTCTCGAGGTAACAATTTGGTGAAGATGTCTGCCAGTTGGTATTCAGTCCGGACAAAGTATAGCTCCACGATTCCATTCTCCACTTGCTCCTTTATGAAATTGTAGCGAACATCGATGTGCTTTGCTCATGAGTGTTGAACATTGTTGGAGCATAAGGCAATCGCACTTTTGTTGTCGCAGTACAGAGGAATCTTATTGAATTGAAAGCCATAATGTGTTAGTTGTGACCGCATCCATAGGACTTGAGCACAACACCCAGATAAAGTAATATATTCAGCCTTTATACTCGAGATCGCAGTGCACTTTTGCTTCTTGGACGACCAGCTAACAAGTTTGTCACCTAAGAACTGAGCGCATCCTGATGTACTACGTCTAGTGTCCTGACACCCCGCGTGCTCTGCATCTGCATATGCTGTTAGACATATCGGTATCCTTCGAGTACCAGAGCCCCATGTTAATAGTACCCTTGAGGTATCGAAAGATCCGTTTTACCACTTGTAAGTGCTTTTCGGTAGGATTTGCCTGATACCAAGCATATAAGCAGACTGCATAGATAAGGTCAGGTCTACTGGATGTTAGATACATGAGGGATCCAATCATGCCATGGTAAAGTGTAGCATCAACTGGTTTCCCCTGTAGATCTTCATCCAGTTTACTCTTTTCTACCATAGGTGTGTCTACAGAATCACTAGTTAGCATACCATATTTTTTAACAATTTCATAAGCATATTTAGATTAGTTTATAAAGATGCCTCTAGGACTTTGAGAAATTTGTAATCCTAAAAAGAATGACATCTGCCCCATCATTGACATCTTGAACTTAGTGGTCATCTGAATAGCAAACTCATTACACATGGCAGTATTAGTGGATGCAAATATTATATCGTCAACATAAATTTGTACCAGTAATAAGTCATTCCCAGCTTGCCGTGTGAAGAGTGTTAAATCAACTGCACCTTTGGAGAAATGTTGTGAGATTAGGAAGCTTGACAACATGTCGTACCATGCACGTGGTACTTGTTTGAGACCATAGAGAGCTTTTTTAAGCTTGTACACATGCGATGGGTTGTCCTGATCAACAAATCCTTTTGGTTGAGAAACGTAGACCTCTTCTTTAAGCTCGCCATTTAAGAATGCCGTTTTGACATCCATTTGAAAAATTATCATATTCTTGAAAGCGGCATTTGCTACGAAGATACGGATGGCCTCTATTCTAGCAACTGATGCAAATGACTCCTCGAAATTGATACCATCCTCTTGCCTGAATCCCTGAGCAACTAGTCTTGCCGTATTCTTTAGTACCCTGCCAAATTCGTCTGTCTTGACCTTATAGATCCACTTAAGTTTGATCAATAACACTTTATCTGGACACGACACCAATTCCGAAACTTGTAGCCTTTCAAATTCATGAATTTCTTCTTGCATTGCATCGATCCATGATGGTTCGGTCATTGCTTGTTTGAA
>BQNB010094670.1:6613-26059 GCA_026074375.1 Tanacetum coccineum
ATCGACGTGTCCCTCTTGATTAATCTCTTCTTTTATTGCTGCTTTTATCGATCTGTGAAACTTTTCAGACGCCAATGTGAAATCTTGACGCGCCCGTCTCATAGATTCCTCCAGTTTAGAGTGGTGCAACAAAAAAGTGGATTGCAACCGTTTCACCATCTCTTCAACCTTAATTAACAACCATTCTTCAAAGCTCTGTACTTCCATTCCTTCTTATGAACAGGATAATTTTCTGGTGGTGAAAAGTGATTCGGATGAACAGGATTTCCTAGATGTGAATAGTGATTCGAATGAATAGTGTTCTAGTGAACAATTTTTTTTGAAACTCTAGAATCGAAACAGCTCTGATACCAATTGATATGAACCGAATCGATAATAGAATTGATAGAAGAAAATAAACAAGATAGATGGTTTATATTAATGAGATAAATCGACCCTCCATTGCCCGATGGTTTATATTAATGAGATAAACCGACCCCCCAATTGATAAACAAGACAATAAACAAAACAATACTTAATATTCATTCCACATAATTAAGAATACAACCCTAATGGCCTATTTATAATAGACTTATCTTGTCGACTAAGATTACATAACAAAGGAAACTACTAAATAGTTGACCAAGATTATATAATAAAGGAAACTAGTAAATATTGATAAGGAAACTATTAAATAGGTTCTTATCACAAATATCAATTGTTGAATTCCTACACAAGCCTTTTTGTTTAGTACTGGCCACTGATATTTTGTGCTCTTACTGTTTTAGTTAATGAGGATTCACTCTAGGAATCCACAAAGGGGCTGGACTCGACAGAAAGTAAGTAATACTCCTTTAATTACCTTATATTTTTCATGACTTGCTGACTCCGATCTTATTAACTCTCACAGAGTTATATTTAATGTAGTTTTATTTTACCTAGATGCTGATTATATCAAACTTCCGGCGTGCATAATAATAAGGTTTTTATACCCTCATATTTCAACAGATTATTGGTCCAGGGGAACCTCTATGAGGTTTTTTTTTGTTTTTTTAGGCAAAAATTGGCAACGTTTTATAAACAACTTAAACAAGGTTTGAAGAAAATGAATAGATACGCAATTTTTATAAGATCTGAATGAAAGTGTCCTTAGCCATTTGAAAAAGGATATCAGACCAATGCCTACATCTAGCTAACGTGCTTACAATGTACATGATCTACCTAAACAAATAGGATCGTGAACCTATTCAGACCAACAAAACCTTGATACTTCCATTTTGATAAATTTGAACTGCCGGCATGTACTCATATGGCTGGTTGTTCTTCCCAAGCGTGAAATTGAGCTGCACCGAAGACGCCTGAGTCTATAGGGTTGTTACACGCTAACAAATTAAATTTCTTCACAGACTTGTAATAATTTGTGATTCATTCCAGTCATCTTTAGCATATACAACTTGTACTAATCTATTTAAATCCAATTGCAGGTGTTTCATCTAATGATTGGGTTTTCCAACACGGGTATGATATCTAGACTTTACTATTTAAAAATACCGTTTTGGGACATAGAATTTTCTTATGCTGATAACATATTTCTCCTTACAGGTTATGGTATATATTTTATATTAACACTTGTTGCTGCTTGTAAGAACTGGATATGCTGGTCGAACTCGTGTGGTTTTGTTGTCATGGGTATCCCTCTTTCTCTGCTATGCCTCTCATTTAAAGAAAATTCTTATAACACACCTACAGATGTAGATAATTATAAGTATTTCATTTTGCAGCATTGCCCAAGATTCTATTTCTTGCAGCGTTTCTTCTTCTTCTATCTTTCTGGTATGTTATGTCTGATGTCTGAAATTTTAATTGATGCGGTAGATTTATAAACATGTTAGGTAATGTAACTTATAAATTAGATTAGTATCCTTGCAGTTTCGTGTTCAGTAGGTGCTAGTTAGAATTATAATTTGAGAGAAACCAGTGTCTATGACTAAACTAAACGGTTCAATAAGATAAAAAAAGGTACCTGGATCAATATATTGTCATATAATGGGTAATCCAAAGTTTTCGCAAGAGACTACTAGAAAAGGCAGATTTCATAGTTCAGGCATTAGATCTTCAACTCCAATTTGAACTGTGGTGTTGTATGGAGCTAGTGTGTAACCTAGAGATATCCTTTTTGTTATATTATAGGGTTGACCTTTGCCATCAGGCAAATGACGAAGATGAGGATGAAGGTTTTCCTCGGGAACCATTGTTAGAGAAAGTAAACAAGGCCAATTTGAAGGTCAGAAGTCGAAGAAGATGTTGCAATATTCGGATCTTTCCTGTTGGCAGCCGTCAACAAGTTGTGATATTGGTATGCAAGTTACTTAGATATTGATAATTTATTTATCTGTAGAAGAGGGAACTTTTAGTCACATATGTTGATCTATTAAAGTTTTATTCACGGTTTTTCAACAGGTTACTCTGCTAATATTTGTAATAATGCTGGCATCAGCTGTGCTTATATGGATTGGCCTGGGAAAGAATCCTATCGATTCATCAGTTGTGGCACGGGTACAACATTTTCATGTTCTGTTCTATATATGTATCATTGTGTTTCTATCTGCAATTATGTTTGTATGTATGTGGATACATGTGCATATGTGTGCAGGAGATGTAATGACCGTATATATGATGCAGGTGTATGTAGATACTTTTGCCGTCGCAATGCTTTTACTAGGGGGCGCACTAGCATGCTACGGTCAGCGTCTTTGGTATCTGCTACTGTTATTTGTTTTTGTACACAGCAAATTACCATTTAATAAATTATCCAGGGATAAAACAATATAACTGAAGTGATTGATATTAAAGTATTCACGTTGCTGGATGCTTTGTATTCTGATAATGTAGAAAACTTACTGGTTTGATAAATTTTTTCCGCATCCATTAACTTTGAATGATCCCTTTTATTTACATCGTGTAAACAGGATATGTATTGGTCTCAAAAATGAGAAAAGTGCGATCTGAGAGAACTTCTTCCGAAATGTGGAAGGTATTCATTCATGTCTGTTCCATTGATATTTCACAATATATGGTATTGTTTGAGCTCACGTATCTATTTGTGAGTTGTGACATTTGTATAAGTTCATCAATTTTGTTCATTATGTCGCATTTATTTGCAGGTTGCAGGACTAGCCATAGTTTCTGTCATTTGTTTTACCGCAAGCTCGGTTGTTGCTTTTTTCACCAATATACCAGTATGTACTTTTTTATTTCCATTTTATGGGGCTGTTGTTCTGCTGATGCTTCTCAATGTTTCGCTAAAGGGCCCTCACTATTGTTGCAGGTGCTGTATCATTGTGATTGGCGGAGCATTGGTGGGATCTATGCCTCTCTTCTACTGATTCTATACTACTTTATAGGTAAGTGCTGCAACCTACTAGATTGAATTTGTTAACAATTTAGGTCATTGTTGACCCGACCCGTTACTGAACGCATGTCATGTTTCTGCAGGCTCATCGGTACCTTCAGCTTTTGTATTATGGATAATGAGAGAACTGCCTCCTTCCATGACACTTAGTGTACCGGGAGAAACAAGAACACTTGCTTTTGTCAGTGAGTATCCAACTACAACACCACCTCAGCATTGGACTACTATTGCTACTGCGCAGAATCAGGTTCAAATGCCTTATTATATAAAGTTGGAGTGACCTTTGACGGAGAATGGTGAAACTTGGTTACTTGGTGTTTATTATGCTAACATTTTTTTCTTACAAAATTTCTTCGCAACTCTGCAGGCATCAAGGGCAAGTCCGATCTGACTGCAGTTCAGCACATAATTAACGACCTTCTTACTTGCTTATCTTAACGACTGATATAAAGAAAGTGGATGAAAAGGGCTGAGGGGTATATGAGACGGAAAGTGAAAAGAGCTGAATCTTTTGGAATTCCGAGTAAATACAGCCCGTTGCTATGATTTTTGATAGTTTAGGTTCTTGTATATATCAGTATTCCCTTTTTAACCCCTTGAATCGTTTTTATTTGTTTTATTTATAGGTCACTTTGAATGTATGAGAGCCTCAGTGTTTTGCAAATTGCATTCGATATTTATTTTCTATTTTTTGGCAACTTTCTTGTCTTGAATTTTGACTCCCTCTAACTAGGGTGGCAATTTGGGTCGTGACATGGGTTCGTGTTGGTGGGTTGGCAGGTTCAAAAATCTCAACCCCAAATCGGACCTGTTTAATTAATCGTGTCGAGAAGTTCGACCTTAATCTTCACATGTTTATTAAACGAGTTAGTCGTGTCGACCCATTTATGATTTAAATATATTTTTTTAAAGACATCGAATAAGTTGTATAAGCAACGCGATGAATATTTTGATACAAGTATATACCATTATCAAATATTTCAAAAAACGACATATATCATAAAAGAGATACAAAATAATTATAATGAAATTAGACGCATAACTTCTAATATTTAATATTTATTTTAATCTATTTTAAGCGAGTTGACGGGTTGTAATCGGGTTGAGAATCTGAACCCAAACCTAACTTACATATTAAACTACAGTCGCGTTGACCTATTTCTGACCCGAACTTGTTTAGCCTTGAACCTAACCCGTTTATGTTCGCACCGATCTCAGGTCGTGTCAAGAATTGTCACCCCTACCTCAAACCACATTCTAGTTACTGAAATCCTTCTCAATACCATTTCCAGTTATAGTAGTTAAACTAAACTGCAGAAAATGATGTCATTATGAGATAACATCTTTTATTTATGATGCAACTTTCAATAAAATTTGATAATGATAAATTTAAAGCAAA
Organism: Tanacetum coccineum; assembly: GCA_026074375.1. Classification (NCBI taxonomy): domain Eukaryota; kingdom Viridiplantae; phylum Streptophyta; class Magnoliopsida; order Asterales; family Asteraceae; genus Tanacetum; species Tanacetum coccineum. The sequence goes on from BQNB010094670.1 coordinate 11,404, forward strand.
GTTTATTCACCATTGCTCAAGTGGGGTTAGTTAAAACAAAAGAGAAAAAATTAAGTGGGCTAAACATGTCACAAGTCACCAGTGTATTTAAAGTGAGGATTATTAGTGCAGCGTGTTGCAACTGCACCAAAAGCACTAAAAAAGTCTGAAAAACCAAATGTGAGTGACATGCATGGAAATTTAATCATTTCGACCTCACCAAAAGCCACCTAAACATTTATAACTATTTTAAATTTATAAATAATTGCATAGCATCGAGATAACTAAATTTCATAGCATCGAGATAAATAGATTTCATATCACATGCCAAATAAAGAATTCGCGGCAACAATAACCAATCCCGCCAGAGCGGGGTAAAGAGGAGGTAAAATGTGGACAGGCAGGCCCCGCTCACCGAAGGCAAAGGGTAGAGAAACTGTTTCCAGGGAGAAAGACCTACGACACCAGTGTGTGAACGCAAAACAAAGACTTGGGCAAAATGGGTTCTTAAATTAAATAGGTTCAAAGCTAGTAAAATATCAACATCACCGATATTTAATATACGTTACAAAATATCTGTATGATTGATCAAAGCTTGAATAACACTCTGCTAATTAAATATTTTGCGTAAGTTTAGAAATCTAGATAGTATTATACTATTATTCCCAACTGGATGAGTGTATACATATGAAACAAGAAGTGATGTTTAATTTCTGGTACGAAAAAGATCAGAAATACACTCCATGAAAGAATTAAGTCAATTGATTAACTCCGCAAAAATGCAAAATAACGCCAACATCTAAAGCCATGAAGAGCTCACCATACTACAAGTCATGCAAGATTTGACTCCTCTACGGCCTGGAATCAAAACACAAACCGCTTAAATTTCAACAAAGACAAACTAGTGAATAACATGTTTACTTTCCTATAAATTTAAAACATCTTGACCTTGCAGATTGAGGTAACCGGTTGAAAGTCATTCCAAGTGTAATTTTGAAACTTGTATTATCATTGAAACAAAACATATCGCGTAATCATATATGACGCATTAATCATTAAAAACAAAAGAATATGGAAGAAAAATGAAACAAGAAAACATTTTAAGATCAACCCGACCCACCTAACCGGTCCACCACTATGAAAGACTAACTTTCGCAGTTGTAGGTTGCCCCTTTCTGGTGAAAAGTAGCATTTGCTAGCAACATCTACTTTTAAATGTGAGGAAACATTGGGCAGACAGGAAATTATTAACCTAAATATTTTATCTGCAAATAATACAACCAAGAAAAGCCAATAAAAAGTATAACGAAGTAAATATCATGTACATAATATACCTTCAGGGCAGGGTCAACAGTTTCTGGTCGCCTTCCAATGGATCCAAATGCAGCCGCAGGCCATATCTATAACATTATCACAAACATAATAAATACCTCAAGTACGGATAATGCATGATTTCTATATCATGTATCATAAAATTATTGGAAGTGCATAAAATTTTATTGAAGATTATTATTAACAGTGATAATATACTAGAACGCTTTCTTCTATCAGTAAGGAATCAAATTACAGGTGCATGGTCTCATAGAAAAGCAACTTACAAACAATAAGGCAGTAAATTTTACGCCTAATTTTTACTTACCTTCCAGCACACCTTGCCAAAAAGAAGCCCATAAGGAACAGCTCCGAATTCCCGTGAATCACGTGAAGCGTATATATTATCTCCTTGAACCCAAACATGTCCCTTTGGAACCTGCATATATACAATAAAAATGTATTAATCATACAAACTCACAATCGAAATAGTAAGAAAAAAGTTGACCGGGGATGAATCGTACAACAACGGTTTCAGTTCTATCACTAATTTTGGGGTCCACAACGTAGGTGATATTGTCACCTTCCATGCCAATTATTCTCTTGGTGACAAGTTTCCTTGGATTTTCAGGCGACCGAAATATGACTACATCACCCGAACCCACTTTGCCACGCCGGGTTGAAATTTTGTCAACCAAGACAAACTGGTTTGTAAGGTTAAAAGTGGGGAGCATGCTAGGACCATGGACCTGCAGATAGCCGATTATTACAACTTATTAAACATGAAACTTTGACTAAAGAGACAAGGGTTAAGCTGTTTTGGTGGAATGCTCGCACGAAATATTAGGAAAAATGACCCAAAGTTAAGGTGCTAATCCATGCAAAAAGAATAAGAAAGAAGTTAAAAAGCCAAAAAGTTGAAAGTTTAGCAGTTTTAACTTTTAACTTTTACCAATGTTAACCGAAAAGACAATACAAGATGCAAAGATAAGTGTACCAAAGCAGTGGAGCAGACGTATGTATTGGTGACATGGATAGCACAGAAGAATTTGGCTACCAGAAAGCTTTTGTCGAGTGCGTCTTTTACTATGAAGGCCCATTGCCGAAACAGGCTCATATCTCTATCTCTAGGTTGATGTAGGATATAATTCAGGGTGGAGAGGAGCTTGAACTTTTTATTCAAGAGACCTTACCTAAATTAACAAATAATAACGATCATAATCGTAATCACAATCACTTTTACCATGCATAATTTAACAATCTTGGACATTTTCAAAACAAATAACAAGCCAATTCAACACAGCAGAGTCAAAGTAGTATTAAAAACTAACATGAACAATTATGAAAAAAACCGCAACTCCCTAAATCAGACGGTATTAAGCATAAGCAAATCATAGAACTGATCAATCTAACAAAGTTCCAAAACAATAAGCAATATACAAGATGTCAAGATGAACATCCACATAGGCCAGTTATGTTTCCTTTTAAGAACAATATCCGTAACTAACAGGGTGATTGGGATTGCTTATTATAACTATCTATATACATATTCCATACTAATTCCACAACACATAAGCGTATCTTTTAAAGGGATGTGCTTTTGCAAGAATCCCTTTTAACACCTAAATAAGCTATTAAACACTTTCAGATTGGGTACGAGGGAAATCCTATCCGAGCCACCAAAACCTTTGGTGACCTGGTAGGTAAACCCTGGACTCCATAAACCACGCCGCAAGACCCACGGAGCCTAGTAAATCACTAGCCCTCCAAAAATGTAAATGACTAACAGGATTCGAACTCGAGACCTCTTATTGAGGGGGTGTTTGTTTCAGATTGTAGAGCCGGCTTAGGGCTTATTTGGTTTTGGGGCTTATGTTTCATAAGATCACTTCTTGTGGCTTATTTTAAAACTTTTTGGCTTATATAAATGAGCTTATATGAGCCGAAAAGTTTCAAAAAAAGCCACAAAAAGTGAGCTTATGAAACATAAGCCCCAAAAAGAAATAAGCCGTAAGCCGGCTATACAAGCCGAAACAAACACCCCCTGAGACTCCCAATAAATGTTGGATTAGCTTATTATAGTTTGATAACATAAGCAGTTCAAATAAGCTTAGCCAAACACCCTCTTAAAAAAAGAAAAATCCCAAGCATTTCATCAAACAGGTTGTATGCAATTCAAGAATCAAGATTTTCAATATAAAAACTCACATCATGTATTCATTAAAAGTGCGTAAGTAAGGATTCATAGTAAGGGCAAAAGGGTCATCGGATCTACCTTTAACAAGACAAGACGGAGGTGGTTGTCGCCGGCGCCGGAGAAAGTGATCGTTGTCGGATATTGAGAAAACTGATAAACCCCATGAAATGTAGCCCCCATAGTTTTTAGAAATTGAAAAACTGCCCCTATCTAATACTTACTTTCAATTCCTAACCTTCATCTACTAGTTAATGTCCAAAATAGTACTCGGTAAATTCCGTAATAGGGCCGAGCATTATAGACCGTGGACCGAGAAACCGAACCGAACATATCTCGTTTCGGTCATCGGTCCATCCTTTTCTTCATATTCGGTCTTAGGTCCGGTTCGGTTTTACCCACAACCGACTATTATGCTTGGGTGGACCGGACTTGACCGACCCTGAAATGGACCGAACATGTCGGTCCAATTATCTGTTTGTACTTTTGGACACGGTCGGCTTTCGGTCATGTTCGCTCTTCAGACTATGATCAACCTACTACGTAATATCCAGAACTAAGATAAAGAGCCACTCATGTTCATTTTAAACATCATAACGGATTATGTTGAGTTTCGTGAAAGTAAAAGCGGGCCATAATTGCAGTACTTTTATTTGAGTTCAATTTAAAGTGATATTTCTCTAAAAAATGCATCTTATTAATCTGACTCATTTAGACGCAATTAGATATTTGGGTCAGTAAATACATTTGTTTTTTTCTCGTTTAGAGTGTGTCAAAGGCTCAAAGCCTCAAACCTCTTACCTAACAAGACGTGAATGAATGTCTTACTATCTCTTAATATCCCTTGACTCATTCTTTTTTCTCCTTTTCTTTTTATATTTTTACTTTAGTATTTTTTTTTCTTTTGTTCTTTTTTTACTTCCTTCTCATGTTACATATTTTTTCGACTTTTTCTTTGAAATTGATAATACGTTTAAAGAGAATCGTTGCTACTTTTTTCTTAACAAAAGAATGTTAAAGACGATAATATGATGATAACGAAAATGCTCAAATACAAGAGTCTTTCAAACAAAAATATAGTTGGTTTATGAAATCAAATAGTGGCATGGGTAGTGGCATGCTCACATACAAGTCTTTCGAATTTAGATGGTTTTGTTCACACGAAAACAATCGTAAAATGCGAGATTGGATATCATGTCGCTTGTTTGACGTTAACATGACTATGCAAACCTCGTAATGTTGATAACCTAGAGTTTGTCTCATCAAATTTTTCTATAGAAATTGTGTATTTAATTTAGACCACTCGTAATAAGGGTTTAAAGACACGTCGAATACCCCTTAAGACGTGTGTTTGTTATTGGTTGGGATTTAACATACTAGGTAACCAGTTTAGCTACGAGTATGTAGCGGAATGGATCTAGTTAAGGCACAAAGATTAACACTTAATAAAGTAAATAATTATAACATTAAAAGTAAATAATTACTTATATCTTGATCTTGATCTTGAAACAAGTTAAGCAGTTAAATTACTGTCTCTACGGTTGCTCACACAAACACGTCAACCGAGTATTTACCTTCACGAACCAAACACAACGTGTCTTGAATCAATAACCAAACGCACCCAAGTGAGCTTGTACCGAAAACCAAGTAAAACCCTAATTAGGGTTTTTACCGAAAACCAAATAATCGAATCACCAAATTCGGTTCAAACCGAATACCAAAAAACAAAACCCTAGTTAGGGTTTGTGGTTTTGTCAAGCTAGGAAAAACACCACAATACACCGTTTGTGGATCTTGAATGGTCGAGCTAGGAGATCAAGAAGAACCGAAAACCCTTGTAAGGTTTTTGTCGAATTCGGTTGAGGAACAAAAGGAACCGAAAATCCTAAATTGAGCATTTAGGGTTTTGGTTAAGGTTTTGGGACAGAAAGGAGCACCGAAACAATTTAGGGTTTAGGGATTTGATTTGTAAATCAATGAATGAAGAATGAGGTGAGGGGTATGTGTTTATATAGGCACATAACCCTACCACAATTCTTGTAGAATAAGAAAACTAATTTTCCTTTTCTCCTCTCCTTGCTCCAAGACTGAACAAACACCCCCTCCTGGAACCTTATGGGATTCGGCCAAATAAAGGCATCCCTCGAGTTTGGGTTTTGTTCATTTTAGTCCCTCGGTTTATTAATTTAAATATTCGTTATACTAGTAAAACAATTAACGGTAAATAACGATTACTTAAATATTATCGTGAAGTAAAACATACTTTATGTGTTTAACGTATGTGCCCCCAATAGGCTCATGTATTTCTAACGTATAACTTGCGGAACCGACTAACATATTTCAACAGCTCCCATTTGGGAGTCATAGTAGCAGGCTTGCAGATATATTGATAATTGGCAATGTTTAGCAAACACACACAATTACATTTAGATTAGAAATACTTGAGATAATAGTTTCAAGAACAATCTCAGCTTATAATGGTTAGTTTATTTCTTGCTTTAATCATCATTCCTTTGTTACAGATACCGTTAAACCATGGATATGGATCCTAACTCATTCCATATAGTTTAACATTATGTTTCTCATTATAGAAATAATTCAGATATACCAAATGTAATCAAGAATCATCTTGGATTACCCTTTGGGTACGGCCATACAATTATCTGATTAATTCTGGAGAGGGCCCATGGTATCATTCTGCACATATCAAGTGGAGGAACAAATTCTTTGTTGACTACAAGTGTTGTAAATGTTGCTTCACATCACTTTCAAGAATAGCCTTTATGACTACCTTATTTCAGGATAGCATTTGACTTAGACTGAAATAGTGATATCCACACATGCAGAACTTGCTTGCATCTCAAGTCTAAAGACGACTTTTAAACCATTTTTTTTAATTTTACTCATGACAAGGATCCAAAAGTAAATATTCGAATGTGGGGTGTCCAATATGCATCCCTTGTGAATACACATGAGTTTGGTGGGAACAATCCGTATATTCAAAGAATATAACCAACACTCACATTTGCCTTGTGTAACAATATTCTCATATTGTTAACCGACAATGGACATATTTAGAATGATAAAATCATTCAAGGATTAAACATGAAAATATAAGATGACAATTATTATATGTATGAATGATAAATACCACGTATCTTCATTCATCAGAAAGTAAAAATTGTCTTACCATCCCAATTATCCAAATACTAAAACAGATATGCATGAAACTAATTAGCAAGTTGAAGTTCAATGTTTCCAACATTCTCAACTCTTTCTTTACAAGACAGCTAAATAGTTATCTGGGTAAACTTTCCGAATACTTGTTTCAAATTCACATATTGTGAAAGATTTGAATAATAAGATGAGTGTCTTGTTGTTCACGTGCATACTATTGCAAGAGTCATAGTATGGACAAGGTAATAATACCTTTTATAGGGTATTTGAAGTCAACAACATACCAATCTCAGACAGTCATCTTTATAGTTTCTTAAAATATAAAGTATTCTCATTCTTTAATGTGTAATGCAACAATGCTCTTAGCTGAGCATATCTAGTTAGCAGATTTATCATAAATGATGAAATCCTTCTTCAACTAGAATTGATTACTCCCTAGCATCAGTTGTACACAAACAACATTATGCCTTATATAATTTGTAAACATTTATATTTAACATTCATCTAAATTCTCTCAATTAGATATTGTTATTGTTAGCTTATCTTGCTCTCATGCAAAAGTAACAACCAGTCTCATACATAATATAATATATACATGATGAATCCTTAGTTATAAACATAAGGTTTCCATCCATGTAACAAATTATCTCCAGTGAAATATACCATTTAAGACTTGCTTCAATGATATATTGCATTGTGTTGGACTTAATTTCCGCATATGTTTATTTAATAAACATTTATTCTAAGGTCGTTTGTTTTATTTCCTAAATTTCCAAGTGAAGTTTCATTCCAACCTAAGGATTAATATCTAGCTTTGATGGAATGATGCTTTCAATATGTTTCACAACATATGAATTTTAAGGAAAAACATAGTGCTCTCACTTGATGTCAGATGTACTCAGGAGTTATCTTAATTTAATCAGAAACCATATTGTGATTAAACTTATGATATCAGCTCCTAGATGCATGATCTAATCCACACTTGGATTCTTTTATCTTGTATCTTTATAAAGATTCCTTTAAACTCGTAATCTTTTGATTACACACCGTCCTCGCAAAAGGTAATCATAAATAAAAGAGTTATATAACTTAATTGTCATATTGCAAATGTAGACTCATAACCCTTTTTGATTACACATCGTCCTCGCAAGGTAATCATTAAGGAAAGAGTTATGATCCTTAATGTGCCATATGTCAGATTCAAGAAACCCTGTATGATAATTAGTTATCTTTATATAATTAATGCGTGTAGAAAAGCAAGATTTAATCATAGTCAATTGCTTGAGTAAGATTTAAAAATCTTATCATTAGTCGGGCATTAATATGTGTACAATCTTGTCCTTATAAGCCTTTCTTCAAAAGAAACTCATTCTAACCTTACATTTTACTGTTTAGTGAAAGATCAATCAAGCTTAAAATATTGATTGCCTTTTAAGGACTACATCTTGTCATTCATAGTTCTAAGATATTTATCAGATTCAAGATGTGATAATTCATCTTATTATTTAGTAGGTTTAATAAGACCCTTTAACTTATATTCGTCAGCATTGATATAAAAATATCACTCCATTGATGAGGCATCCTTACGGATTTATGAATGAGAGTTACATTATACTTTGGTTTGACATTTTCATGTTTAACCTTAGTATGACATCAGCAAGTGAATTCAGAAGGTTATGTATTTTGTTCTTGAATATCTTCAAGATTTATAGATGCTCCCACTTACTTTTGTAATTAGAGATAATTCTCTAAATACTAAGTATTTAAGCAACAATAAATTGTTCTTAAATGGGACAACAAAAATACATTTTTACAGTTCTTATCTCTAGCTTGTTAATAATATGCTTTATAAGATATTAACAAATTTCAGAACTTTAATCAAGACATAATGGGATTCATCCCAATCCATAAATAGATTATGTCTTGAATACCTTCTAGGTTGAAACTTTATTGAGTGTATCCATGACACACGCAAAATTCTAACCTTGATCGATTTTTAGAGGTAGAGCAATTAAAGTTATCAGAAATCAAACAATATGAATATAGTTTGTTTCAACACATTAGACATACCATAATAATGTGGTATTCTATGAGTATTCTATGAATATTGGAATTGTGAGACTCCATCAGAATTCCCTAGATAACTTAATTCTCTTTGGATCAAATACTCACCAATTAGGTCGAGCCAAATTGAATAGAAAGTATTTTAAACCAAGTGCATGCTATAACGTATATATCTTTGAATAGTACAATAACTCTATGTTCATGTGTTTCAAGAAAACAGAACATGTCAAGTATACGTTATAAGTCTTTGAATAATTCAAGGACCTTATTGTTCATGTGTTAATCAAGAAGACATAACAATTTTACTACTTACTTTATGTTATGAGTCATTGATAAATCAAGGACTTTATAATTATGTCTTAACAAGAACATAATTATTCTAACTAAAGTAATTATGAACGCAAACTCTTGAGTTCAATAGTAATTTCAAGTTAATTTTATACTTCATAATTATGATTATATAATTTAACCATAAGTCTATTGACTAAAACATGTAGTCAAAATGTTGAAGTAGCTTACTATTATATCTTGACATTTAATTGTAATAGGACAACAAACATCTTGTGTGTTTAAGTCCTAGTAAAATGATTAGCTTCCTTACCTTGCGGTCAAGAGAAACCAATAATCATATTGTTATATGTTGTTCCTTGCACACACTTAAGATTTCTCCCACTTGTGTACGGGACAACATTATTTAATACAATACGACACGCGCTCGAAAGTACAAACAATATGATAGTGTCATAGATATTACAAGTAGATTTCGAACCATAACGTTTAATAAGGAATTGTGGATTATTATTCTATAGATAACTTTTCGAAAAGCGACATCGGAAAGGCAACGTGTTATCTATAAAATAAAATGCAATTTTCCTTAAACTATGGTCGTTCATATTCGGAAAGTAATGAATTATTTCAAAGCGAGCTAGAAATAATAAGGGAAACTAACAAAGAAATATATCTTGTAGAAATTGGCAACATTAGATGAATGTAATTCCAGTAATAAAACGCAAACTCCCACTGGATTTGTCAACATTGTAAGTGTTACATCACCAGTAGAAAGCAAATAGCGATTTATTTACTTTTCTACTCTTTTAGAATGCCTACAAGTAACAATGTACTTAGGTATTGAACTGAGTATATGAATTTCTATTTATGTAGATGATGGACTAGCCATTCATGCTTTCATTAACTTGAATATTTTAGCATGCAATTCCTCCTTTATCGCCTGCATGGCCACAAGGGTATTTAGCACTTTAAGGAATAATTTGAGTCCAAGAAAATATACCTAGAAGAGCTGCTAGCAATTTTCTTTACTCATTGCGGTTTAAACTCATACATTGTGACAAGTGCAAGATGTCATTATTTGGCAGCTATATACAAAATGTTCTCTAGTTACACAAATATTTTATCTTTCAAAGATTTCATAACCGGAAGAGGGTAATGAAAGATTAAAAGTAAGTTTAAATATAATTAATAATAATTCAATTATAACCCTATCTTATTCTTGTCAGCCAATGAGAAGAGATAGGAGTGAGTCTCACTCTTCTTACCAGGAAAAGAGACTATGTTTGTCTTCTTAAGAAAACAAACTTTCGTTTACGAATTATGTTGCAATAACACAATTAATCAGAATATAGAAAGTTCAATTTTAGTATTTTTCGATAATTAAATTCTTAATAGAATTAACTACCCAATTAATTTACTAATTAAGACTAAGATCCAACTTGGCCTCCTACTTGATAACAAAGGTCTGACCAATACAAAAACAAGTAGGGTAAGAGGTAAGCGACGAGCGTTAATTGCATTTAATGCAACTCTTAGATTTATGAGACCGGTCTAAACATTAGTAAACACGTAATAATGTCAAGAGCATGACCAAGCAAGAACTTGCAAAAATAGTTAGAGGTCTGACCAGTGAACCGTAATTGCCATGGGGTTGGAATGACCCGGAGGTCTGACCAGAGAGGCTAAACCAACGGCACGTGTTCTTGGTTGGGTGGAATTGACTTAAAATTTTCAAAAGGTGTGAGTCCCTAACTGAATAAATCTCTGCAGCCTATTAAGGATGATAGCCAAGATGTATAAATACAGTTGACTATGTAGAAACACTGATTATGAATACTATATGTTAATGCGGAATCTTAACACAAGTACTAAGAAAAACAATGAAGAACTAAATAATAACTTCTATTAATCTGCTTTTGAGTGATTACAGATTACTAACTATTGAGATATGATTTTGTATGAGATATCTTGAGTTTCATATCTAACTATGCCAAGAGGGATCCTTTTATAGACTAAGGATAAACCCTAAAAGGCTTACAAAATGCGTACATATCTTTTCCTAAAATATCTCATACATATCTCTTAAACGGTACTAACTATTTTTCTACTAACAGTACTAACTAACTGATCAGTACTTAACACTTGTACTATCATGTTACTAACAATAACAACAACTAACTATTGTTACTGTCGAGTACTAAGTTTCGGAAAACATAAATCCTAAACAATCCACCACCTTAAACATGAATGTTGAATTCTTTTGACTTCATGTTTCTTTAACTTCTTTAATGCATAGATGATGTATCCAAACACTCTTATCATTTCTTGATCTTTTAAACTCTATCCTTCTTCAGTATCAACGTTGTCTTCTCAGCAACACAATAACATCTTTTCAGCAACAATCTAACTAAGTTGGCTTTGTAGTTTGGCAAACTACCAGCCCAATAAACGTATTTGATGTTCTTTAACCAGTAGCCGTTTGCTCTGGGATATTAACTCTTCATATAAAAACATGGTGAGTTAATTACCATACAGTTTTTGGTAAACTGTCAACCACCAACGGAATTGATTTGTCTTTACCAAATACCGTTTGCTTTTGGACTAGCCAATGTTTCATTGCCATAACATGGTGCATTGATAAACCATATAGTTTTTAGCAAACTATCAGCTATCAACATATTTGATTAGTCTTTACCAAGAACTGTTTGATCTTGGACTAGCCAACTCTTCGCCAATGAAGCAAGGTGAGTTGAGAACCCTACAATTTTTGGTAAATTGTCAACCATAAACGGATTTGAGAAGTCTTTACCACAAGCCGTTTTCTTATGGACTAGCCATTTCTTATGCCTATTAAGCATGGTGAACTGATGACCATTTGTTGTGTGGTTTTGACACCAACACTCAAAGATCCTCCTCATCTCCATCAAGGTCTTTAGGTTCCAACTCTGCAAGTAACTTCTTGATAAATTTAATCAACTCTAATGCCATAGTACTATCTTCTTCAGACTCCAACTTCAATTTTAGCATTTGCACCAGTACTTTCTTTCTCATAGGATACTTCTTCTCTACAAACATATGAATGACTAATCCTGCCTCAATCGCTAAAGTGTGTACTCCTGAAAAACCATGTAGCTTCTAACTCACTATATTCCAATCTTGCTGTGAGTTCCAAAACTTATCTTCATCATCTGGATTGAACATAACCATCAAACCTCCCCAAAGTACTTTATCAAATCCTCCAGGTATCTCATCTTGATATTTGTCCATCACCAGCTGATATATAGCATTCAAATCATCTCTGTCAAATATGGACAACACCCTCATCAAAGTACTAAAATATCTCTTTTGTCCATTGCTCCTAATCACCACATTTTGATTAATCTCCTCTAAGTTTTCAGCTTTATCAACCTGTGGCTTAGTTCCAAGACACTCTGTTTTCCATTCTTTGATAGGATACTTCCTGTCAAGTATTTCATAATCTACTTCTTTTTCCTCATCTGGAGCTATTGTTAAATGTAATTTCAGCTCATCGTTCTCTTTCTCGCTATCATCATCAGAAGTGTTTTGAATGTATCTTCTTTTCCTTGACATCATCTTTTTCTTAGTACCAAGTTTTCTCTTTCTGGTGCTTTATTCTCCTCCTTGGCTTCTTCTTTATTCTCCTCCTTGACCACTTCACTTTTAGAGGAATCAACTCCTTTTTCATTCATCCTTTTGATCAGTCTTTCATCTTCAGCAGACCCAATAGAGATAAAATCTTCATCTGACCTCTTAATCTTTTCATACAGAACTTATATTACTTCAAACTTCTTGATTTTCAATTCAGAGTGCTTGAAGTTTCCTACATGCTTCAAGTAGGTCATCATTTGATTTCTCAGTTGATTCTTGGTTGGTGGTCTGTTCCTGATGGCCTCTGATCTCTGTTGAGCAAGGAATTTTCTTTGAGCAGCAATTGTGTCATGAAGGAACTTTGCTCTTTCTTCTATTGTAAATTGCTCTCTTTCTTGTTCTTGAAGCTTCTCAGCAAGAAGTCTATCTGCCTCAATCCTTGCCTTTATATCATCAAAATTTCTTATGAGAGCTTCATTGGTAGCTTTTTCTTCAGCTATTCTGTTTCTTTCTTCTTCACCTTCCCACTCTTCTTGTATTTTCCTAGCCATCTCTTCATCACTTTCAAGCTGTTTAAACTTCTTCTCAGCTTCAGGAATACCATCAGATTCACTTTCAGATTCATCCTCCTCTTCAATTTTCTTCTTTCCTTTGTCTTTTGGATCAATCTTTGGAAGAGGCTTTAATGTGAGAAGTGATCTTGTAGAAGTAGGCCTAGGTCTATCAGTTTCTTCAACATCCTTCAACTCTACACCTTTCTCCTTTTCTCTAGAAACTGCTTTGGCTTGACTCATGTTGAGAAGAACCTTAGCTATTGTTTCATCATCTCCAAATATTGTAGAAGTAGGTGTTTGAGTGGCTTGAGTAGCACTTCCTTCTTCAGTATGATCTTCAGTACCTTTTCTTTGCCCATCAGTACTTTCAATTTGCTCATCAGTACTTTCAATTTGAGTATTGGTACCTTTAATTTGCCTGTCAATACTAACTTTGGATCCATCAGTACTAACTATTTCCTTGTTAGTACTAACTTTCTCCTTGTCAGTACTAACTTTCTCCTTGTCAGTACTAAGTACATCTTCAGTACTAAGTATATTTTCATCAATTTCCTTCTCTTCATCCACTATTTCTCTTGTCCTCCCCACATCCTGAGCATTCTCTGTTTCCATATGATCAACTGTATCTTCAGGAAGCTCATCAAATAGAGGATCTCTTTGGACTGAAGGTTCACCTTTAGCAAACTTCCTCCCTTGTTTGGATACAGACTCTTTGTGCACCCTTTGTTTCTTTGAGGAACTCTTTATTTTCAATCTTTTCTTCAAGGAGACACTTTGCAGCCATACTCTGTGGTGTTTGATTACAGGTTTAGCTTGCTTCTTAAACTTTTTGATCTGAGCCTTCAAGAGTTGTATTTCCTTGGCTTGATCTGAAACATGTGCACATAAAGAGAGACAAATATCATAGACACTTTGGAGTGTCATTTCACCCTCATTCCCTGAAAGGGATTTATCACTGGAAGAATGACCTCCAAGATTCCCACCAGAAGGTTCTGGAATAGAATCAGGAATGAGAGTAGAGGGTGAAGGTCTTGGGGATGGGTAAGTCTGTTGCTCAATAGGTACCTCACTAGTGTGAGCAGGAGATGAGTCAGTCTGTGGCTTATTAGGTACTTCATTAGTGGGAGCAGGAGATGAGTCAGTATGAGGCTCATGAGGTACTTCACTAGTAGGAGCAGGAGAGGGTGTAGGGTAGGCTTCAGATGGTCTTTCTGAAGGAGCACCCTCATCCTGAGTTGATTGTACCAAAATAGTAGCAAACAAAGGGGTGACTTTCCCTGAGAAATGTTTACCCTTTTTAACCATGAAAGAAAAGACTTTACTAGTTAAAGTATTTACAGGAAAATGATCTAAAGGTATAGACACATTAGCTAGTTGTTTATCTAAAAAGATAGAATTAAAACGTGGGTACATTACAAACTTTTTCTTAGCATCTAAATGTCTAAGCATACCATCAAAAATTAATTTAAAAAAATTATAC
>BQNB010094672.1:0-26059 GCA_026074375.1 Tanacetum coccineum
ATAAGCTAAGATTAGGTATAGCTTAGTTTTAAAGTTTTCATAACCAAACTTTCATGTCTGTGCTTATTTGCTTTGTTTAAGAATGCATTAACTAGGTTTTTAGGTTTTGAGGTTTAAGTAACATGTTTTCAAGTTCTAAATGAGTCTATTTTCAAGTCTAAAATCTGGTATTTAAGTTTTCTTTACTATTTCATTGATCAAAGCACAAATGGGTCAAAACAGTTATTGCATACTTGAATAGGTTAGTTGTTAGCCTTTTTCACTAGTCTTTTTAATGGCTTAAATGTATTTCAAAATGCCTTTTAAATGTTGTTTATTGTAGCTTATAGGACTAACTTTAAGCTCATGTAAGCCCCATAGCAAGAAGGTTCCTATTAGTAGCTTAAATTTAAGCCCTAAACTGCCCCCTTAGGCTGTTTGATTGGCCTGTTTTAGCCTTAGTGCTCATTTGCTTATTTGTGCTTTTCTTATTGTTTATCTTTCTTATTTCTGCTCAATCATGCTTATTAGACATTGTTCTTTATCTGTCTATGTCATAAGTCCCTCCTTTTATTGTTTTATACCTTATTTCCCTTTTTTGCATTCACCCTTAGTAGCTTAATACTGGCTTATTTATAAGATGTTTTTCAAATTTTTTATTTTTCCTGCCTTCACTCTTCAAAGTACTTTTTTGTATTTTTTTCAGATTTTTTATAAATTTGTTTACTATTTTTAATCATTTAATTTTTTTAAAAACTGTTTTTTAATTCATAAAAAAATAAATAAAAATAAAAAATATATAATTCTTTTTTTTAAAATTTTCTTTTATCATGTAGGACCTAGGAAAAATAAATTTGCATCCGTAGGGTTAAATTTTTAAAATTTCGTTTTTTAAAGAACGGGTTTAAAATCCCGTTCTCGTTTTCGCGTTTTCACTTTAATTGCTTTTAATTTTATGTTCCCGTAGACTTAGGATTTCATTTTATGCCTTATTTATGCTTCCCGTAGAATTTTTAGTCATCCATTGCCTTTTTATGCTTTCCCGTAGTTTTAAGTTTAAAGTCCCGTGCCTTTTTTATGATTTTCCCGTAGTTTTAAGTATTCCTTTGTTAAATTTCCATAATTTCTCGTAGAATATAGAAAACCAAATCAAATCCTTCTTTCAATCAAGCATCCAAAAGTCAAACCAATAACGTAACCGTCAATTTCACGCCTCGTTGGGGATAAACGACCCGGGTAAACACTTGCCCGGAATCATTTATATCAAACCCGTGATTTTGTTGACCTTTTTTCTAAAGGGTTGACTAGGTTAACTCGCGGGGATTTTATATTTTGATATTCTATCATATTATTTGACCCCTAAAAAGGGTGGTTATCAATTTGGCGTCGCTGCCGGGGAGGTGTGTGCGATTTTCGTGTTCCGTTTGAAGATTAGTGTTTGATTTTGTGAATATTTTTATAAAAGAAATCCAAAAATATTTTATTTTTCAAAATTTTATGAATATCAAGTAATCAACAACACCAAATAAGTTCCCAATTAAAAGATTTAAAACTTGCATTTGTGTCACTTGTCAAGTACGGCTCACCTTTAGAAGTTTAACAAACTTTAAGAGGGGTATAAGGAGTGTTGTTCCGAGGAACTACGACCCAAAGTAGAAGAGGTCAAGCAAAGCTACTAATTCCATTGGAAACACCTTGTAATCTCCTATACTCTAGTAATCGTTCGATTTTTGGTATCATTTGTTTAACTCGGTTAGTTTACCTTGGTTGATTGATTATTCTTGTATTGATTATAATAATTAATGGCTAATAATACCCTTGGGTATTAGCCATGTTTATGAAGATTTAAATGTTTGGTTTGTTTATATCGACTGCTTAATTTATCGTTGATCGTTGTTTATGTTTATCAATTTGTACTTGTGTATGTGCTTTTTTATGCGACCTATCATTCAACTGGATGTAGTGATTCCGACCAAGTGTTAGCATTGATGCTGGGCGGGCTTCTCCATATAGACGACATTATTATCTAGAAATAATACGGATCACAAATTATGCCACAATCTTTACCATTGGTTTATGTGAAACAAGGTTGGTACTAGCGGTCGACCATGACGATCAACAAATATCGTTACTGGATATTTTGGTAAAAGACTTTAGACAGTGACTACTAGAATATAAATTGCCATTAAGCAGTAAGTGGGTAAAGTCTCCATGAGCTAGGGTTTAATAAGATCCCCATTATTAATCTCCTAAGATAGATTATAATCAGCGAATAAGATGCTTTATATGGATGCATTTAATTGTGACAAAATTCTAAGTGTCTAGGTTTTAGGAAGAAGTCCCGCCTAAATCTTGGAATGATATGCCGCCTCGAGATAAGCACTGATTGCAATAAACTAAACAAACCATCGTTTTAATTGGATTAATCATGGTTAATACAATTTTATTATATTTGGCTAGACCGCTCTTCTATATTTTTATTATCTGCTTGCGTATGTTATTGTGTTTTAAATTGATCTAAGTTACCACAAAACCTGTGCTAGTTTCTCAAACTGAAAACCACCTTTTATCGTTAGAATTTAGGGAACTAACTAAAATAGGTTTAGCATTAGGTTTAACATGTAGAACTAACATAGTTCTAAATTTAACTTAATTTATTTAAGATTAATATTGGATTTTTTAGAATAAAAGATTATGTTCGAATCTTAGTGATCGACACCTACTTATTCATCGAAGTTAAATCTGAGTAGGGCTCATGGCCGTTTAAAGTGTTGTTTTAGGTAAAGTTGGAAAAATATAAATGTAAAACTTGATAACATATAAATACCTAACTACGATGACATATTAAGTTTTTTACGCCGTTATCGGGGAGTGAAGTTATTTAATATTTTGGTTTTAACCGTAGATTAACTTAACCCCTAGAATTAGTGTAAATTATATTAGTTTAGTTTTGTTGTGTGTTTTCTTCCTTGTTTGTTTTTCTCGTATTTGTTTTGTTTTTGTGTTGCGATTTCAGTTAGGTTTATAATGGGCGATCTAAACATCACTATGGAGGAATACATCAAACTTCAAGCTGAAAAGCTCGAAGGCGTAGAAAGACGTTTAATTGGAAAACTGCTATATACGGTAAGATTTATTGTGATTATCTTGTTTTTTTTATAGATTTTAAAGCAGATTTCCCAGTTATCGTCTACAATGATGCATTGACATCAAATCAGAATATTTCTTCCGATTTTGATTTTAGTATATCATTTTTTGATTCCATCGACGAAGATTAACAGTGTGTATGCAGAAAGGATTCGTTTTTTTGTGATAAATAAAATTCCTGCAGATTTATTTAAAACTAGGAATAGTAATGGACCTATTGAAATCAATACTGAATGCGTTCTGAAAACATTAATATCAAACCAATGGATAGTGTTGTTTGCATAAGAAATGACACTACCCCAGCTGAGTCTTATGAATACTTAAAGACAAATCACGACAAGAAAAGAGAACTTTCAGAAGCTAGTAATTTCATTCTAATTATTAAAGTGATGAGTCGGATAAGTTTTCACAAAGGGAAGCCATTTATTTTCATTATTAAAAATCTATATGTTCCATTTGGCAAATCCCTTCGACCCTAAGAGGTTGTATAAGGATGGTGATTACACGAAAAAATTACGGTGGCCAATGTACGTTTTTCTTTACTTTGATAACTTAAGAAAATTGGTCTCCAAAGATGAATACGGCATATTGTCTAAACATACATATGCCGTATCAACGATTTTTAAACAGAGTCAACTTAGTCAACTATTTTACCTAATACGACGTATTGGGTGAAACTCAATACGGCGTATCGAGTTTGGGTATAAAAACCAAACTGATATGACGGATCAATTTCACACACACTCTTTTACACTCAAACAGAAAAATTAACCGCGGTCAAATTCTTGGAGATCAGTTCCTCATTTTGTATTTCATGTTTTTCAGTCCTATTCACAAGGTAATGAGTTCAGATCCTTTCCTCTTTATTTTGATTGTGATTCTAGGATTAAGGTTTGGCTTTTGATTTAGGGGATTTTAGGTTTTTCCATAGAAACTTTATAAATAACCCCTTTTCTATGATTGATGGTTTTGTAGAATGAATGTTAGGGTTGTATAAGTTGTATGGCTCAAACGGGTAGAATGGGAAACCCATTTCATTTTTTACTGTAGACTCGATACGACATATCCAGTAGGAACGGATACGGCGTATTGAGCAATTTTACCAAAAAATATAACCCCAATACGACGTATCCATTCACCTGAATACGAAAGATTGAGCTTTTTGAAAACATAAGCTTTTGATACCCTATACGGCGTATTAACAGCCTAATATGCCGTATCAAGTTGCCCGTATACTCCGTATTCTTAATACGCCGTATTGAGTTCCTTTATACAGTGTATTTCCCCTTAACTCCCCAATACTCCGTATTGGCTCTCTATTGATACGGAGTATTCACCTAACCTATAAATGGTGTATTAGTTGGCTTATATGCCATATCAAACCCATTAATCAGTAAGATTGCTTTTATGCCATTCGTCATTAATTGTTGTTTGAATTTTGCCAAATATGGCACCACTACCACCTAGCGGCTTAGAGGCTTTTGTGGCTTGCTACCAGTAGAAGGATACATCGTGGAAAAATGTACAGGATTCGAGGCAAAGACATAGACTTGATTTTTGGTAGACAGGTTAACCGGGTGGTACATGTGTTGGGTTTGGCCTGGGTGTGACCAAGGAGATGAGGGACGACTTTGATAATAGGTTAAGGATGGGTTTATACTGGGGTTTGGGCAAGAGTTGTTTAACTGATTAATGCATGGAGGAGATTGTTTGAGATCTGGGGACCATTGGTTTGGTTGTTTATGCTTGAGTTCTTCAGTATTTGCAGGATGAGAGACACTGAGCTGAGGTTAGATGAGGCTGATACATTATGTTTTAAGTTAGGTGAAGCTAGGCATAGGATGACTTAGAGAGAGTTTATTCTAGCTTTAGGTTTGCATTCTATTGAGGAGATGGTAGAGGATAAATTTGAGGCATACTGGGTAGGGAGTACGAGAGTGATCCTCGATAAGGGGGATCTCGGCGATTACTGGACTGCGATTTCATCTGATAGGGATTTTCTAGGGGATGCTCCCACTTATACCTACATCAAAGACCCTGTGAGAAGATTGTTCCATAGGTTGATATCTTGCATCATTTCTGGCAGAGGCCAGGTACCTAAGAAGGTGACCGCCACCGATCTCTTCTATATGAGGAGCATGGAGCAGGGGACGGCGAATGTCCTGTACCTATTGGCATAGTATTTTTTAGGCACGCTGAGTGGAGGAAGAGTGGAGCTAGGTTGTCAGGGGATACTTTATTAGGTATCTTGCTGCTTACTTTGGCCTGGTTAGTGATGTAGGGCTGATAGGTTTGACTGTTATTGCCCGTGAGCCCCCGATGATTGATATAATAGAGCTCGTTAAGCTTAACATATGTGTTATTAATTATGTTGCATTCTCGAGTTTCCGCCTTTGTCGTGGTGTGACAGTCGATGAGCTAGGGTTTAATAAGATCACCATTATTAATCTCCTAAGATAGATTATAATCAGCAAATAGGATGCTTTATGCGGATGCGTTTAACTGTGACAAAATTCTACATGTCTGGGTTTTAGGAAGAAGTACAGCCTAAATCTTGGAATGATATGCCGCCTCAAAATAAGCACTCATTGCACTAAAATAAACAAACCCGTGTTTTAATTGGATTAATCAAGGCTAATATAATTTTCTTATAATTGGCTAGACCGCTCTTCGAGGCGGCATATCATTCCGAGAAATTTTGAGTCCCAACACCAGACTATGAATGGTATGATGATTTAACGGATAACAGCTTGAAAGAAGAAGCCTTGAAGCAAAAAGCCATTTATGAATAGTCATGGGGAGATGCAACTCAAAGTGTAATAATTTTTTGTGCATGGTTAAAAAGATGTTTTAGAAACTTTTATGAGCTTGACTACGAATTGTTAGTAAAACTTGAGGAATATTGCTAGAAAATAAACAATCATGAATGCTCTCCATTTACTAACTGGAGGGATCATATACGCGGACCATACGCAAACGTCAATACTACCTATGACCCTTATCTTGATGGTGGGAATGGGAGAGCATGCAACGACAGTGATATTCAGGAAAAGGAGGAATAGCATAAAGATGGACGATGTGATTTGTTTAACGATCCCGCTCAAGAACCACTGTTTTGCAAGATTAGAAGGTTTGAGATGGTCAAGTATTCATTTGGATAGGAAGAAAAGTATGTTGCTATAAAGGAATATGAGTACGATGATTTGACAAGAACCAATGAAGATGCATGTCACGCTTACCAAGAGATCTTTCATAACATGGACGAAGGATGGTTGGTGACAAGGGCGGAGTAAAGGAGCTGAAGAAAATTCTAACTTAAAGAATTGGCTGTAAAGAAAAGTGCTTCCCGGGAGACAACCCGACTGTTTTTTTTTTTTATCGAGTATATCTTCCCATACATCAATACGACGTATCCGCTCCACACCATGCGGCGTATTGACTGTCTGGACGTTATCCAGTTTTTAATTTTCTGCATTTTAAAACATTATTGTCAGTTCTGTCTATACGGCGTATTCATTATATGATACGACGTATTTGGCAGACTGACCCGTACTCAGATACTTTTTACAGGTTTCAATACGGCGTATCCTGGTTTTGGGATACGGCGTATCGACTTCCTGTACAGTTTAGTTTTTTTATTAACCGTAGAATACCGGAGATAGGATTGCAATGGTTTCTTATATTTTGCGCAGGACCTCATTGGAAAGAAATCAAAAACATTGGTAGAGTATCTATAATCTAGAATCTTATGTGTGTTGTAGTCATGCTGGTATCCAGACGCATTTACAACACACATTCTTGCTCATAAACTCAACATGGAGAATCATACCGAGCAAATATCAGGGGAGTTTCTCGTTCTAATTCTTTTATTTCCTGTTTTTAATGTTATTTTTATACAACGAGGGCGTTGTATAATTTAAGTGGGGGATGAGAATTAGAACGCTACTTGTCCTATTTTTCACATTAATATGCTTAAATTTAAAAAAAATCAAGCATACTTTTGTGAAATTACTAGTTACATAACCTGCACACAAAACCCTTATTAGATATTGTGAGGATTCAGCCTTATCCGTTTCCAAATATTTACCAAAATCCCACAAAAATATGAGTGTGTCGGTGATGTTGTAGACTTTAGAACTTGGCTTGGTATATCTATTCGAGACCACAATAATGAGTACTATGGATTTAGATGGAGTAACTTGTTTAAATTGGTAAATTTCTAGGATTACACTCAAAAAGCCTATATATGTTGTGTATTTAACTAACCACACCGGTTAGTTAACCCCCATATAAACCTTTTGTTTACTCTAACTTTAAAAGTAAGATTCTCCTAGAAAAACTTGTTTAACCATTCCTGTTTTCACCAACTATTTGTTTTGTTACACCTTTACACCTTAGCCTACCCTGTTAGATTAAGTCCATTTATCAGTTGCTAGTTGCTTTAGTGTAAAGTATGTATTTCCTGTGTCTTGTGTCATTTTCTATCTCTGGTATGGTTGGGAAAATTGCACATTGCAATGGGAATGTAAAAGTAGTTAAACTCATGTATTTTTACTACTTCCACAATTATTCGTATATCCGAGTACGAAGAATTATGAAGAAATTATCCGGAGCTATTATGATTGTGAAGATGATGAAATTACACCGAGATTCGTAGTGTATCATTTAGGTTTAAAAAACGAAAAAATTAGAAAATTACTGCAAAAAAGAGGAGGAAATTATGAAGATAGTCGGTTTGTTAAAGCTTAAACCGATGGTATTATTTGAAAGATCGATTATTCGTTGATACATGTTGTAAATCAACGATGTAAAGTTTTGTATAAATGGTAGATATCGCCACTTGTTTTTGTAAAAGTATGTATAGTATAGATGATTGGGAATGTGGAAACTAGAAGGGGGGGGGGGTTGAATAGTTTACAGGTTCGTTTTTGTTTTAAAAACTTTGCTTACAAAAATAGAATAATCCGCGAGTTGTATGTTTAACCTATTCACAATATGAACAAACAATATAACAATCTAAACTAAAGCTAAATAACAATGACAATAATATGAAGAGATAAGGAAAGGAACAATCAAACCAAGACACCAAGATTTATAGTGGTTTGGCTACGAAACTCTTCTTCGCCCTACTCCACTCCCCGAGTATCCTACTCGAGATTTCACTATGTCAACAAGCTCCCTTTAGGCGAAGAAAACCGTTTACAAGTCGCTTACGTTATTTTCTGACACTAAGCTAAATGTCGAGTCCTAATCTTAGCTAGAACCAATCTACCACTTCACAATCAATACACAATCACTAGATCTACACTATCGGATTTACACAATATCCGAATCACACAAATACACAAGATAATTACAATAGAGATTTGATACTTAGAATAAATGAGGAGAGATCACTAATCAATACTTTGTTTCTTGGCGAATACGAGTGTTCTTCTCTTGCACTTAAATGAGAGGGAAGAGATGAGAAGAAGAGATTAGATCACTTGAAACAAGATCAAGAGATGTTAGTGATCAAGATATTTAGTGAGAGAAAGAAGGTTTTGGAGAGAGAAAGAAGTGTGAGAAAATTCATGCAAAGAGGTTTGATTTTCAGCAAGGAATGGAGCAGTATTTATAGGCAGAAAAATCCAACAGTAACTAGCGACGGTCCCGACGGTCCCAAATATATAAGGGGGCCGCCAGGTAGACTCTGTTCCCTTTTTTGTCTTTTTGTGGGGAAGGTTGTATCTGATGTAGAAGCTTTTGTTTTGGGGAAAAAATTAAATTTCAAATTTTAAGTTTTTAATAAAACTTTTCTTTTAATTAAAAAATATTTTGTATAATTAATTTTGCGAAAATTTTTTGTAAAAATGTAATGGATAAGAGAAAAATATTTTCTTGATCACTAATCATGCTTAATGATTTGTTTGTTCGTACCTTAAGTGATTACTATTCTTAGAAATGGAATTTTACGTTAATAATTTGTAAACGTTTAATTTTATAGTAAACGTTTTTACATTTTATTATTATCAAAACGTTAAGAGGTCGAAAAATATAAATAACGTTTTTAAACGTTATTTGTATTAACAATCTCCCCATTTTTGATGATGACAAAATATAAACTCATTTTGTATAAAATTAATAGTTACATATTATTAATGAGTTTTGTTCCATTTCTCCCCCTTTTTGTCGAATTCAAAAAGGATGATCCTCGGGTTATTGTAGGAAGAAAGAAATCGACGATATCAAGACTCCCCCTTGATGTATGCCCCCTTGTTCGGATAACCAAGGGATCGATCTTACGAAAATTGTATGCTACAAAACAAAGTTAGAAATACGAGTGCAAGACAAATATCTTTTAAAGCAACACATTATATTTAAGTCATCCAAAGGAGAGTTTCATTCAACAATCAAGAAACTCATACAATAGCAAAGGCAACTAATGCATTTGTACACCATAAAATAAAACTAGATCTAATACTATCTAAGAAAAATTCATACAATATTTATATGAATCATTACAATAGAAAGTAGATAATCATAAAAATATAATAAGACTTGAGCATGAGAAGGAGGATGAATTTTTTGTGGTGGTGAACGTGGTGCATGAATGTAGGCTTTGGATGGATTAGTGTGTGAATCAAGGATGGTGGAGATGTTGTGAAGTTGGTTGATCATTTGATCTCTTAAGGGATTGTATGATGGTGGTGAAGGAGATTGTAAGTAGACTCTTGGAGGAAGTGGAGGTGAGTCATTTTGGGAAGGAGGTGATGATTTTAGAGTGGATGTTTTGCGTTTCCATACTTGTCTTACCGACATTCTTGGTTTTCTAGAGAAGTTGGAATGGTGGTTTGAGCAAGACATTGATGATGAAGAAGAATAGGATGAAGAAGGTGATGGTGGTAGTGAGGTGTGAGAGTTTGATGATTTAAATAATGGAAAGGATAGTATAACATGGCAAAGCATGGTGTGGATGGAAGAGGATGCCAAAGATGGTTTGGCTAAACAGGGAAATGACAGCTTGAGGATGTAGGTAGGAGGGTCAAAGATACAGAAAAAGAGGTAAACTCAAAATTTTCGTTCCCCCTGGTGGCGGTCCCATATTACCAGGCGGTCCCAAATATATTGGGGGGCCGCCGGGTATTTAAGGGGGCCGTTTCTGGAAGAATGAAAATTTCTAGTTTTTCCTTTTTCTTAAGTCCAGTGATTTCGGCATCTACCAAATTCAAGAATCAACTAATTCAAGCAATAATATGTAGTCCTAAACTAGCATGCAAATCATTTAGCAAGTAGTGGCATTGTTCGCATGTCACATTCATAATCATTTTGCTAATCATAGAGTGTTGATAAAGTGGGGAAAATTATCCAAGTCAAATGCAATTGTCACTTGCCATTTCTAGTCCTAATAATAGAAAGATATAATGTATTAAACAAGAATGATAATAATAATAATAATAGTTTCTTAGTAGTTGTGCCAACATGTTCACTTCCATTTTCCACCCATCATGTTCTTGAGAGCTTGTCCAATTGACCTTAACCCTTCCCGGTGAGCATCTCGTTGTTGAGTTTGAAGATTAATAGTTTTAGAGAGATGGGTGTTCAAGTAATGACTTTCATGAGGAGGGTTTTGATGGACTCTAGAGACAACATTGGACGATGATGAGATGTTTTGGGACGGAGATGAAGAGTTGGAATGAAATGATTCATCATCATCTTCATCAATGGGATCATCCAACGGATGAGATAAGGATGGATGATTTAGAGTGGTAGAGGAGGAGCTAGCATTTAACTCACGAGGTCTTTTCTTGCCACGATCTGATCACGTCTTTTGCTCATAGTGAGGAGCGAGGGGATGCATGATGTAACATCCGAGAATTTTCGAATTTAGAATGACGATTTCAATCTTTGACTTTTAGGGTCTGGCTTGACTTATAAGAACGATCATCTAAATCACTGTTTCAGACTCGGAACCTAAAGCAATTTCTATGTTGAAACGGAACATCTCCTGACAATTTCAGTTTGCCGAGGACTGTGAAAAGGAGCCAAAAAGGGCTAAAACAGCTCCGCAATAATTTTTCGAACATCTACATCGCGGAAACACTAACACAATAATATTTGTTTTTTAATTAGCAGTATTTATTTAATAAAAATATTAAAATAAGATTGTCATCATTTTAATAAAGCGTCGCGAGATTATACGCGAATTCTCGAGATGAAATCCATTTTTTACTTAGGACGGAGCGAAACTTTGGTTCATAAATTGAATAACAGATATTTTATTTAAATGTTATAAATATTTCTGAAATATTATAGATAAATACTCATTTTTTTCAGGAAAAATGATTGAAAAAACAATGGCGCAAGTTTAGTGATTTGAATCGGTGTTCGTTAAGTCCGCTCATAAATGAGTCAGAACCGTTTTATAAAAATTATACCCAAAAAAGTTCATTTAACCCTAAATCTTTAATAACTTATCAACATGTCAATAAATATAAATATAAAGTTTAACTTCATTTCTTTATATCTTTACTTTCAACTCATTATCTCTCTCTCCCACCCTTCTTCTCGGCGAGATTCCCCCGCTAGGACGGGCCACAAAATCGACGTACGCCGGTATACTTTTCGGATTAGGGGCTTTTCGGCAAAGACCATAATCATTCCTAGGTACCGATCTACCCGATTCCCCTCAACACTCTCCTCAGTCTCTTATACACCACCATCACCACCACCGAACCCACGCCACCACCACACCCCGCCTGCCATCATCATCATCATCATTATAAAACCACCACGGAGGGTGTTTGTTTCGGGTTTGGTTTGGCTGTGTAAAACAGCCAATGGTGCGTGTGGTTTTAATACCACCACCACGATGGGTTGTGTTGGGTCCGGCGTGATAAGCAAGCAGTGGGGGGGGTGTCGGGGTCGGGTTATGGGGCTTGTTATCACAAGGGAGTGAGTTTTGTCGGTTTAATAATAACATCACAAAAAAATGGTGTGCGTTTGGTCTAACCCACCAGGGTGAGTTGGTTATAAAAACCACACCGAAAAAGGATGTGAGTTGCTGTGGGACAGCAACACCCGAAGGAGGGTTTAAGTGCGTCCGGTTTTGGGTTAGCACAAGGTAAGGGTGGCGTGGGGTTTTAGCAGCCAACAAGGGTGCGTTGGTTTGGGTTTCACAGCCGGGGATGGGTCTGTTAGGTAAACAACCGTGGTAAAACCAGTGTGGGGGTTCGGAGGATAGGGGCTTGGGTTGTTTCGTTTGGTTTGGTTTTAATAGCGAGGGGTCTGTTGGGTTTTTGGCTGTCAAATACAAGCCAGGTTGTTGGGGTTGGCTGGGGCAGCCGGGCAAGGGTTGTCGGGTCGGTTAAGGGGTTACCAATACTGGGTGCGTTAGGTTAAACTATGGCAGATAGGTGCGTTTGGTGTAGGTAAAGACGACACCAGCGGTCATTTTTTTTTATGTGTTTGGTCTTTCGTAGCACACGAGACTTAGGGTGCGTTTGTTAACAGCTCCGCACAAGGGTTTGTGCAGTTCTGGCTGTCATCAGCCGGGGTGCGTCGGGTTGTGGGATGACACCGAAATAAAGTGAGTTTGGTTAACACGAAAATATATAAATTGTTTAATTATCAGATTCTATATAGTTGCTGTACTTGGAAAAATATTATAAATTGCGCGGGTTCTAGTTAAATTATAGAATTAATACTTCAAACGGGATTATATTGTTTTGTATAGCCGATGATTAGTAAGCTTTGAGACGTGAATTGTGACTGAAAATGGACCCTTAGGCGCCTATATTAGGGATAATTTTAACACAGAAATAAGAACGTGGGTATTCGGAGTTCGAGACCTTGATAAGTTTTAGACTTTGGTTTAAAAAATATAACAAAATTTTATTTTGACAGGACGTTTTGAAATAAAAGGGACTTTTTATACTCTCAATAACGAAGACATCTGGACGAAATCGGGGAATCATACAAGTTAATAGACAAAATAAGTTTATGTTTAATATAATTAAATTGAGATCTATTAATTAAACGATTCGAGCACTTTCGAGCCCGTTTCAGCCTTCCGGCGAAACACGAAAGTTGTTCGTAATGGCGTTTTACTTTGCCGCGAGGATTGTCTGTTTTAAAAGTTGAGATATAGCGGGTCAAAACTAAAGGTCGGTTATATGATTATTTCAATTATTTAGCTTAAGCTCATTACTTGATTCAAAATCGGGAAAAGTCTAAAAATTGTAATTTTTTAAAATATTAGAGATAAGTTTATTGACGGAAAATCTAGTTTATATTCATATAATATACTAAGGGTAAGATTTTAAAGACGCGCAAAGTGGATTTCTCTTCACATGTATATATGAATGCATACATATAAATTTTGTATGATTTTGTTAGGTATTGGTAAGATGTACGCATTCTTAGTTATCGTATTAACTTTACGAGTTGTATTATAGATCGAGCGACTTAATTATAGGTGATGTTGGTCGAGATCGTTGCCCAGATTAGTTGTGATTTAATTGGATTAATTGATCGTGGTCTTTAATCAATTGAGTTCATCGGCCTCGCTTTTTCATTACTTTAAATGTCTTATTAACCCTGCGAGGGGGCTACTATGATTGTCTAAAAATTATTATACTTACTCAGTTATCTTATAATCCATGTGATTGTTTAGGCGAGCTTTGATCATGGTAAGTTCTATTAGCACCCATAGTTTTACAGGTTTTACATATATTTTTAGGGTGAGAACATGCATGTTTACAACATGATTTACTTGATTGTTTAAATTTATGGTTTAATATTTATTTGCATACGCTCGCTTATGGGATACATTATTTGACTTGATTTTGGCACAAATTGCATTACTTTAATTTGAAATGATTGCGGATGAGCTTCGGTGTGATTGAACTAATAACAATAAAAATTACTGCCCGGGTGTTCCTTGGACGGGGACTACAGGTAATGGTTGTACATGTATTTATAATTACTGCCGGGTGTTCTTGGAGGGGGACAAGGTACGGGTAGTAATATTTATTTATATTATGCGTGTTGTTCTTGGTGGGGACCACGGATTAAAGGGAGTCTATATAAGCATTATTTGTATCATGCCCACATTGGGGTAATAACGTCTAGTCACAGCGTCCTGAACTGTAAATCACTTGGTGGGTGAGCGCGAATTGTTATGAAATAGATCTATTCGGGTGTGGATCCACTGTTGGGTTGAGTAGCGATCCACTTCGGTAAACCGAACATGATTAGGTGAGGTCAACTTCGCTACTGATTTAATATTAGATCTAGTCGGTTTGACAATCTCGTATTGGTTGTGACTGTATCGATGACACGAACATTATATAATGTCGGACTCTATAGCGTTGGGTCTATAGGGCTCCCCACAATACATACATGGGATACATTTGCTTAATAAAATGTGGTTAGCAATTCATTACTAAATTTGGGATAAGAATTGGTTTACTTTTGGTGAATAAAATGTGTATGCATTCTTTACTAAATACTTTGGGATATGATTGATATCTTTTGGAGACATAAAATGTGTTGTCGCATATTGTTTAAAACATTTTACATGGTTACTGTGTATGATAAGTGGAGTAAATAACTAATACTTAACTAATATATGAACCTCACAACTTTAATGTTGACTCTTTTTAAGCTCATGTTTTATACTAGGTGAATTAGATGCTTGGACTATTTGATGTGCATTGAGTTCTTTATTCAAGCTTTTCCTTTGTGATGCAAAATATGGGACAAAGTATTATTAAATTCAGATTTTTATTGAATCAACAATTGTTATTTTTCAAACCGAATTTAGCAGGTCGTTATCTCTTGTATACTATTGCAGTGTTTTGAAGTAGCACCCCAAATGTATTCGCTGACGTTGTTGGTAAATTTTGGGGGTGTTACAGATTGGTATCAGAGCACTGGTTATTAGAGAAATGGTTGCCTACTTTACCCTAGAATTATAAACCGTTTTCACAAACATTGCATCACATCAAAAATTTTCAAAGTGCACTCACGCTAATTGCTCTATGTGCTTACATTACGTGCTGCATTAAGTGCATACAGTGACATTACATATTTATAATATATATATGCTTGCGTCCTTCGCGTATATCGTATGCTTTATTTATTATAAGAGTTTATTATATAAATACCAGATATATTTGTAAGACTTTGTGGGATTGCCACAATGTCTCAATTATACTCAGCAATGTGGAGTTATACATTGGTACTCATCTTGCTCTCTTAGACATTGTGGTTAAACATGGATCAATAAGAATATAATTTCGTCATAACTTGTAATATAATTATGTATTAACACGAGGACCTTCATATTTTGTTCTTACATGGTATTTATGTCTGAATATAAGTATTACAAGTCGTGTATGGCGGGACTTGTTCAATATTGACGATTGATATGTTAATTGCTATTTACAAGCCCCGTCACAGTTCTGTTTACCACAGGATTGTGTATGAATCTATGTTTGAAGTCTTTGTAATTAGGCGGTGACTCTTGTAATCGGGGGATCGATTGTTAATCGCTTACTGATTTGTCTTATAGAGATCTTTACTTATTCTTATTAACGAGTACTCATTCAATTTTTTCTTGAACTCTATTGTTTGATCTCGACCTTGGAGTTTTTTACTCCCAGTTTTTTTTTGTCCCCCATAAAAGGGAAAACGAGTTTTAATCCTAGTTACCATACTCATTAGAGCACATGCATCGTCATGTCAACACTTGAAGGTTATGACGAGCACGCGTATTGCACCGGGATTTATTAAGTAGGGTAGGATTTTAATTTATTTATTTAAAGGTCTTGGGACGGCATCTCAGTTAAATAAATAAATTATAATCCACCGAACCATGAGTTTATCATTTCTTTCTTACATAAATTGGACGCTTCTTTAGGTAAATAAGAAATTATTAATGAGTGGGCTCTACATGGTATCGATTATGACAGGGTAATGAACCTGAAATCGATAATCATAAATTCGTTAAAATGGGTCCTCTAGAGGAAACAATGTGTCTTGCCACTTGCGATCTCAGGCTCACTGTGGAGCTCCTTTTCTCATACTAGTTATTACTTTTTGACATAGCATAGTCCTTGACAATCACGAACTGGTCTGTGGATGCTAACTGATGAGTACATATCCCAACACTATTTGTTTTTTGTATTGACGTTATGGTAGCTATGTTGGTGTCTTGGAGCTATCTGGTCCCGACTGATACAACTTTATCAATACGTAATGCAACTCCTTTAAACGAGATAAAACACTATCGACGAAATAGATAGTTGGATATCATTTCAGACCACTAGTACGATGACTTAGGTCGCGATACACTCCTAGTAATGCCAGAACTGCGTTGAGCATGCTTGAGTGAGAGTAGCCTGTTTGGGTGACCTGAGGGATAGTACCCAAGTAAGGGGAACAAAAGCAAAGCGGTGAGCTATGATGGCAAAGCAGACAATATTGTTGTCTGAGTAAGCGTGGTATGTTAGAGTAAAGAGCGATACCAGTGGTAGTAATATCATCATAAATCTTTGTAACGATTATTTTTCCTAACAAATATCTACCTTGAAGGATTTCTTTCTCTTGGTCAAACTTTAGCCAAACTTTTGGGTATGTTGAGAAAGATGTCGAAACATCTATTTGCTGAAGTATGTTATACACACGTCTTGCTTAGAAACGGGTTTATCTGATTTTACTCCTTTTATCGGTGCTCAACAATCGGATAACACTATTTAATCTTGGGGAACGTGATTTCTTTAAGGGGTAGGTATGTAACATCCGAGAATTTCAGAATTTAGAATGACGATTTCAATCTTTGACTTTTTAGGGTCTGGCTTGACTATAGAACAAAAAAACTGATATCTAAATCACGTTTCACGATCGGACCCTAAAGCAATTCTCATGTGGAAACGACATTAATGACAATTTCAGTTTTAGCACCTGAGACCTGGAAACGAGCCAAAAAGGGCTTAAAACAGACCCGCAAAAACATTTTTCGAAACAATATACAACGCGGGACACACAATAACAATTAAACTTTGGTTTTGAATTAGAGTTAGTATTTATTTATAAAAATATTAAATAGATTAGTATCATTTTAAATTCAAAGCGTTGCGGATAACGCGAATACTCGAGTTTGAAATCCATTTTTATTTTTAGAGGAGGCCGAACAGGTGCATAAATTGTATAACAGATATTTTATTTTTAATGTTATAAAAATAATTTCTGAAAATATTATCAAATAGAATACTATTTTTATCTGAAAATGATTCGAAAAACATTGGGCAAGTTTCGTGATTTGAAATCGTCGTTAATGTCGCTCAACATGAGTCGAACACGTTTTATAAAAAAATCTATACCATAAAATGTTACACTTTAACCCTCAATCTATAATATTGTCACATTCAATATATATTTATTATATATATATATTATATATATATATAACCCCCCAACTTTTGAAACTTGTCATTTCATTTTTATATATATCATTTTATTCATTTCATCTCTCATTTCCATCTCACACTTATACACACACCACCCTCAAACTCTCTCTCCCACCTTTCTTCTCCGGCGAGCTCCCCCGCCGCCGGCCACCACTCGCCGCCGCCGGAAAACTTTTCCGGCGGGCTTTTCCGGCGAAGACCAAAATCATTCCTAGTAACCCGATCTACCCGATCCCCTACACCACTCTCCTCCACGCGCCTTATAACACCACCATCACCACCACCGAACCCACGCCACCACCACACCCCGCCTGCCATCATCATCATCATCATTATAAAACCACCACGGAGGGTGTTTGTTTCGGGTTTGGTTTGGCTGTGTAAAACAGCCAATGGTGCGTGTGGTTTTAATACCACCACCACGATGGGTTGTGTTGGGTCACGGGTCAGCAGCAGTGGGGGGGGTGTCGGGTCGGGTTTGTGGGCTTGTTATCACCAAGGGGTGCGTTGTGGTTTATAATAACATCACCAAAAGGGTGCGTTTGGTCTAACCCACCAGGGTGCGTTTGGTTATAAAACCACCCGAAAAGGGTGAGTTGCTGTGGGACAGCCACCACCCGAAGAGGGTGCGTCCGGTTTTGGGTTAGCACAAGGTAAGGGTGCGTGGGGTTTAGCAGCCAACAAGGGTGCGTTGGTTTGGGTTTCACAGCCGGGGTTGGGTTGTGGTAACAACCGGGTATAAACCCAGTGAGGGGGCTCGGGAAGGGGCATCGGGTTGTTTCGTTTGGTTTGGTAAAACAGCCGAGGGGCTGTTGGGTTTGGCTGTCAAAAACAGCCGGGTTGTTGGGTTGGCTCGGGACAGCCGGGGCAAGGGTTGTCGGGTCGGGTTAAGGGTTAACAACCACTGGGTGCGTTTGGGGTTGGCTGTTGGGACAGCTGGGGGCGTCGAGAGTGTTTGGTTGGTTAAGGGTTAACAACCACATAGGGGGTCTTTCGTAGCACACGAGACTTAGGGTGCGTTTGTTAACAGCTCCGCACAAGGGTTTGTGCAGTTCTGGCTGTCATCAGCCGGGGTGCGTCGGGTTGTGGGATGACACCGAAATAAAGTGAGTTTGGTTAACACGAAAATATATAAATTGTTTAATTATCAGATTCTATATAGTTGCTGTACTTGGAAAAATATTATAAATTGCGCGGGTTCTAGTTAAATTATAGAATTAATACTTCAAACGGGATTATATTGTTTTGTATAGCCGATGATTAGTAAGCTTTGAGACGTGAATTGTGACTGAAAATGGACCCTTAGGCGCCTATATTAGGGATAATTTTAACACAGAAATAAGAACGTGGGTATTCGGAGTTCGAGACCTTGATAAGTTTTAGACTTTGGTTTAAAAAATATAACAAAATTTTATTTTGACAGGACGTTTTGCAAGGGTGTGTTTGGGTTGGGTTGCAACAAAAGAAGCCGGACAGCCGGGTTTGGCTGTCATTAACAGCCGAAGGGCTGTTGGGTTTGGCTGCGAAAACAGCCGGGGTGCGTCGCGTTTGAGTGTGTTGTCACCGAAAAAGGGTGAGTTTAGTTAACACAAAAATATATAAATTGTTTCATTTAATTGATTAACGAATAATATGTGATGGAAAATATTAGAACTTGCGCGGTCTAGTTAAAATATGATATTAATATTAAAATGAGATTGATGTAAAGCTATAAGCGATATTAGATGTATTATAGACGAGAGTTGGACTAAAAACGGACTTTGGCGCGTTTTATAACGAGTAATTAAGAGCAGAAAACAGAACGTAGGATTCGGGGTTCGAGACTATTAAAAGTGGACTTTAGTTTACAAAATATAACAAAATATATTTTTACGGACATGGACGTTTTGATATAAAACGGGACTTTTAACTCTCAATAACGAAGAAACTGGATCGAAATCGGAATATACACTTTAGTAGAAAAATAAGTTATTTTTAATAAATATTTAAAATGACATATTTATTGATTAAATGATTTGATCACTTTCGAGTCCGTTTCAGCCTTCCGGCAAAACACGAAAGTTGTTCGTAATGACATTTTACATTGCCGCGAGGATTGTCACTTTTAAAATTAAGACATAGCGGGTCAAAACTAAAGGTCGGTTAATATATTATTTAAATTAATAATTTTAAGATCATTATTCGGTTCTAGAAACGGAAGGTCTAAAAATAGTAACTTTCTTTAAATATTAGAGATAAGTTATATTGGACAGAAAATAGTATATATACATAAAATATACTAGGGGTTAAGGTTTAAAGACGCATCGTGGTAACGATGTACGCATCGTTGGTCATATTTATTACGTGTTATAATCAAATGACATAATTATAGGTCGTGGTCGAGATCGTTGCAGATTCAGTTGTGATTTAATTGGATTAATTGATCGTGGTCTTTAATTATGCTTTTCAATCTTTTGAATTTTTTATAACCCGCGAGGGGGATACATGCTTGTCTATAAATTCTTATACTTACTCGGTTATCTTATAACAATGTGATTGTTTTAAGGGATTTTGTGAGTTTATAGCCCCCTGTTTTTACTTGTTTTCATACGCTTTATAACTTTTGGGGTGAGAACTTGCTTGTTGCTAAATTGGTTGCAAATTCAATTACATTGTCGATTACATACGTGTTTACATGAATATTTTACAAGCTCATATTTACATGAATATTTACAAACTCATATTTACATGATTGATTACAAATTGGTTTACATACTTATTTGCATAGCTCGCTATGGGATACATTATTTGACTTCATTTTTGGTCACA
This sequence comes from Tanacetum coccineum, assembly GCA_026074375.1. Lineage (NCBI taxonomy): Eukaryota > Viridiplantae > Streptophyta > Magnoliopsida > Asterales > Asteraceae > Tanacetum > Tanacetum coccineum. The sequence continues at coordinate 20,388 of BQNB010094672.1, forward strand.
AATTAGCTTCGGCTGATTGAACTGATAACAATAAAATTACTGCCCGGGTGTTCTTGGAGGGGACACTGGTAACGGGAGTACATATTTTATATCACTGCCCAAATTGGGTACATACAAGTCTACGTCACAGCGTCATGAACTGTAAATCACTTGGAGGGTGAGCGCGAATGTTATGAAATAGATCTATTCGGGTGTGGATCCCTGTTCGGGTGATTAGCGATCGCCGGGAACGAACATTATAGCGTGATGTCCACGTGAATGATATAAAATAGATCTATTCGGGATTGACAATCCCCGTTCGGGTGACTAGCTATCACTGGGAACGAACGTTATAACATGTCGGATTATAACGTTGGGACTATCGGGCCTCCCCAACAAATACATACATGGAACATTTTGTTTCAATAAAAATGTGTTATGCATTTCTTAATAAATCTTTGGGATAAATGATTTGATACTTTGGTGACATAAAATGTGTGTGCATATTGTCTAAAAACTTTTTACATGGTACTGGCATTTAACAGTGGAATTAATTCATTATTTAAATAAGCTATGAACTCACCAACTTTAATGTTGACCACTTTTAAGCTGTTTTCTCAGGTAAATTATGATGCTCGGATTTCTTGAAGTGCAATTGGAGTCATTTACATTTTTTAAAGCCCTTCTCATTGTGATGCAATTATGGGACATTTGTCTATATCAAATTTAGATTTTGATTAAATCAACGGTCTGATTACTTTTCAAAACGTCACATTTAGAGGTAGTTCTTTGTATTCTAGCGCGGTGTATTATGAAGTAGCAACCCAAGTGTATTCCGCTGCGCGTGTGTCATATTTTTGGGGTTTGGTGTTACAGATTGGTATCAGTGCACTGGCTTTATAGAGAACTAGGTTTGCTATTTGACCCTTAGACTATAGGCGTTTTCACAAAACCATTGCATCACTTCAAACATTTTCAATTGCTAGGCATTACACAGCTACTTGCTTAGGTGGTTTACATTACGTGCTGCATTAAGTGCTTAGTGAACATTACGATATGTTATTATAATGCTTACATCTCTCAGCGGGCATTTGCACGTTTATTTATATAAGAGTTAACTATATAAATCCGGATTTTTCGTTTTCTTAATGACATTGTGAGTTGCACAATGGTCTCATTTTACTCGTCAGACATTAGTGTTATACAATGGCCTCATCTTACTTCTTAAACATTGTGTGTTGCACAATGGTCTCAATATACCTCAGACATTGTGAGGTATACAATGTCTATCTAACTTTCTTAGACATTGTGAGTTGCAAATTGGTCTCAATTTCGTTTCTCAAGGCATTGTAAGTTAAACAATGATCTCCAAGGATATTATTTTTTTCATAGCATTATACTACATTGTATTACCACGGAGACGTTATAAATTGTGTTACATGGATTTATGTATGAATCTAAGTATTACAAGTCTTGTCATGGGCTGGGACTTGTAATATAGGATTGATATGATTAATTGCGGTGTAAAACAATAACGTCACGTTTGTTTACATGGAATTATGTATGAATCTAAGTATTACAAGTCTTGTATGGGCGGGACTTGTAATATAAGGATTGATATGATAATTGCTATGTAAACAAAACCCGTCACAGTTCTGTTTACATGGATTTATGTGTGAATCTGAGTATTACAAGTCTTGTATGGGCGGGACTTGTAATAGGAGGATTGATACGATAATTGCTATGTTAACCCGTTTATAAGGACCCTTATCGTATTTACTCTAACCAAGTACTCGTTAACTATCTTGAACTCTATGTTGATCTTGCCTGGCAGTTTTTACTCCCAGTCTCCGAAGACGAGTTTTAAACACTCGTCCCATACTCATTAGAACACATGCATCGTCATGTCAACCACCTTAAAGGTTATGAGAGTACGCGTATTGCATCGGGAATTATTAAGTAGGATGATTTATAATCTGTTTATTTAAAAGGATTGGGACGCCTCTTCAGTTAAATAAATAAATTATAAATCACCGAACCATAAGTTTATCATTTCTTACTTACATAAATTTGGACGCTTCTTTATGTAAATAAGAAATTATAAATGGGAGGGGGCTCTTTAATGTATACGATATGACCACGATTATGAACCTGATATTCGATATCACAAATCCGTTTTTGTTAAAAGGGTTTAGAGACACAATCGTGTCTTGCCACTCAGCAGAATCTTAAGGCCTCACTTGGATCTACCTTATCACATTCTTAAGTTATTACTTTTGTTGTTGCTAATCATCGCGATCACGAATTGTTCGTGGAACTAACCGACTTGTTACACATTTGAGCTAATGGAGCTGATTCATCGAACTAACAACTGAGTACCATAATCCGCCGTCTATCGCATAAGCTCTCTCGCGAGCTCCCCTTATTCATTGAACTTTATTCTGGATATCGTTTCTCGAATGTCCTATTTCTCGGCTTCCATCACCATTTGTTATGCATGGTTATGGTGGTGCTATGGGTTTAGGAGCTGGTCCCAACTGATACAACCTTATAATGGGTTATGCAACTCCTCTTAAACGAGATAAACACTATCGACGAAACAGGATAGTCTGGACCTATTCATTTCGGGCCACTAAGTAGGAAGACTTGGTGCGATACATTCCTAGTTCTGCCAAGTAGTTGGGTACTTACATTACAGACAGACAAGTTGTGTGAAGCATCGAACATTACAAATAAGTAGAAACCGAGACTCGTCCTCGGACATTTAGAAACTTATACAAAAAACATTACTCACGCGATTTACACCTTCTTCTGAAGTTTGCACTATAATGAGACTTTACCTATAACGCGGTATAACCAGTCATTTAAGATCTGTAATGATATATTTGTGATACCTATTTTGATAGGATTAAATATGTCTGGAAAACCTAGCCAAAATTTTTGGTAGGTTGAGAAGTGTAGAAACATCAAATTTTGCTGAATAAAAGTTTTCAGGCATCTTGTTTAGGACGACGATTTAGTTAACCTTAAGTGTTCCTTGGTCACACAATCGGATTAACACAAATTTTAAATCTCGTGGACGAGATTCTTTAAGGGGTAGTACTGTAACATCGAGAATTTTTCGAAATTCGTATGACCGATTTTACTTTTGACTTTAGGGTCTTGGCGTTGGACTCTTTAAGATACGGACCATCTAAATCACGTTTTCACGACTCGGAACGCGCCGCACCTTCCCCTATCTCCACCACAGCCGGCTACCACCACAACCAACACCATCACCATATCACCACCACCATCATTTTCGACATCACCCGAAAAGGGTGCGTTCGTCGTGGGTCAGCCGTGAACCACCGCAAGGGTGCGTTGGTTGTTATAAACAAGAGAAGGGTGCGTGTGGTTTTCTTATAAGCACAAAAGGGTGCGTGTGGTTTTAATACCACCACCACGATGGGTTGTGTTGGGTCGCGGGTCAGCAGCAGTGGGGGGGGTGTCGGGTCGGGTTTGTGGGTTTGTTACCACCCGAAAATGGTGCGTCGGGTTGGTGGTATAAACCACAAGGGTGTCGGGTGTGGGTTGACAGCCGGGGTGCAACAAGATGTGTCGGGTTTGGTTGATAGAAACACCAAATAGGGTGCGTTTGGCTGTGTAAAACAGCCAATGGTGCGTTTGGTTTTGTTATAAATCAACAGGGGTGCGTTTGGCTTGTGACAGAAATCCCACCAAGGGCGTGTTTGGTTTAGCTGTTAGCACAAAGGGTGCGTTGAGTTGTTGTCCCACAACCATAGGGTCCGTTTGGCTTAGTAGCATCCGGAATTGTTTTAAATAAGCAAAAAGGGTGCGGGTTGGTTTGTAACAGATTAGGGTGCGTTTGGCTAAGGGTTTAGCACCGAAGGGTGTGTTTGGTTTGGTTGGTAAAACAGCCAGGGTGCGTTTGGTTTACCAACGCAGCGGGTGCGTTTGGTTTACCAACGCAACGGGTCCGTTTGGTTTATATTTCACAAAAGGGTGCGTTTGGTTCCCGGGACAGCCAAAGGGTGCGTTTGGCTATCATAAACAGCCGAGGGGTTGTTGGGTTTGGCTCGGGACAGCTGGGGCAAGGGTTGTCGGGTCGGGTTAAGGGTTAACAACCACTGGGTGCGTTTGGTTTAACTATGGCAGCTAGGCTGCGTTTGGTGTAGTAGAAGACGAACCAGGGTGTGTTTGGTTTTATTATACACGAGACTAGGGTGCGTTTGGCTTAACAGCCACGCACAAGGGTGCGTTTGGCTGTCCATCAGCCGGGGTGCGTCGGGTTGTGGGATGACACCGAAATAAAGTGAGTTTAGTTAACACGAAAATATATAAATTGTTTCATTTAATCGATTTATATAAGATGTGATGAAAAATATTATAAATTGCGCGGTCTAGTTAAAATATGAAATTAATATTAAAACGGGACTTATATTGATATATAAGCGATATTAGATATGCTTTAGACGAGAATTGGACTAAAAATGGACTTTAGTGCCTTTATATAACGGATAATTTAAAACAGAAAATAGAACGTGGGATTCGGAATTCGAGACTTTGATAAGTTAGACTTTGGTTTACAAAAGATAACAAATTATATTTTTACGGACGTTTAGACATAAAACGGGACTTCTAACTCCCAATAACGAAGAAACTGGATCGAAATCGGAATATACACTTTAATAGAAAATAAGTTATTTTTAATATATTAAATCTGACATATCTATTAATTAAACGATTTGAGCACTTTCGAGTCCGTTTCAGCCTTCCGGCGAAACACGAAAGTTGTTCGTAATGACGTTTTACTTTGCCGCGAGGATTATCAGTTTTAAAACTTGAGATATAGCGGGTCAAAACTAAAGGTCAACGTAAAAGTCAACGGATATTTTAATTAATATTAATACATTATGAGTACGATTTTGAATGATAAAATAAAGTCGGTTAATATATTATTTCAATTAATAGTTTTAAGATCATTATTCGGTTCTAAATATTGAGATAAGTTAGGATTGGACGAAAAATAGTATATATACATAAAATATACTAAGGGTTAAGGTTTAAAGACGCGCAAGTGGATTTCTCATCACATGTATATATGTATGTATACATATAAAAATATGTATGATTTCGTGGTAACGATGTACGCATCGTTGGTCGTATTTATACGTGTATTATAATAGAGCGACATAATTATAGGTCGTGGTCGAGATCGTTGCAGATTCAGTTGTGATTTAATTGGATTAATTGATCGTGGTCTTTAATCAATGTGAGTTCATAGCCTCGCTTTTCAATCTTTTGAATGTTTTATAACCCGCGAGGGGGATACATGATTGTCTGCAAATTTTTATACTTACTCGGTTATCTTATAACAATGTGATTGTTTTAAGGGATTTTGTGAGTTTATAGCCCCCTGTTTTACTTGTTTTTCATACGCTTTATAACTTTTGGGGTGAGAACTTGCTTGTTGCTAAATTGTTTGCAAATTCAATTACATGGTTGATTTCAAATTTGTTTACATACTTATTTGCATAGCTCGCTATGGGATACATTATTTGACTTCATTTTTGGTCACAAATACATACTTTACTTTTGAAATGATTATGAATTAGCTTAAGTTGCATGAACTGTTAATTACTCGAAGGGTAAGCACGAATGTTATAAGATAGATCTATTTGGGATTGACA
>BQNB010094674.1:2835-26058 GCA_026074375.1 Tanacetum coccineum
ATCAAGATATCATCAATGAACATGATCCCAAATTTAACTAAGTATGATATGTATACCCGGTTTATCAAGTCCATGAATACTGCCGGCGCGTTAGTCAACCCGAAAGGTATCACTTAGAACTCGTAGTGACCATAGCTGGTCCTAAATGCCGTCTTTGGAATATCCTCGTCATGAACTTTGAGTTGGTGATAACCAGACCTCAAGTCGATATTCGAGTACACACTTGATCCTTGTAACTGATCAAACAAGTCGTCGATTCTTGGAAGTGGGTATCGATTCTTTATGGTAAGCTTGTTAAGTTCACGGTAGTCGATACACATTCGAAAAGAGCCATCTTTCTTTTTGACAAACAAAACCGGAGCTCCCGAGGGTGAGGAACTTGGTCTTATAAATCCCTTGTCAGAAAGTTCTTGTAGTTGAGTAGACAATTCTTCCATTTTTGACCGTGCTAATCTATACGGGGCTCCGGCTACGGGTGCAGCACCTGGGACTAAGTCAATTTGGAATTCAACTTGTCGTACCAGTGGTAATCCAGGTAAGTCTTCAGGAAAGTCCCGTACAGTCGGCACGTCTTCGAGTCGCTTCTCCTTCGACCCGTCTTTGTTTTCTTTCACCGTAACCTGCACCAGAAATAGTTGACAACCTTTCTCCATATACTTCTGGGCCTTTACACATGATATAATGCTCAACGTTGATTTCTTCTCTTTGTCACTTTTGTCTCCTTGAACAATCAGAATTTCGTTTCCGTCAGGAATACGCATTATCTTCTCGTCACAGACAATCACTGCATGATTCTTTGCTAATCGATCCATGCCGATGATAACATCAAAACTACCCAAATCTATGGGAATCATGTCGATATTAAATGGATGTCCTAACAATCCTAATGTACAGCCTCTAAGCACAATGTTAGTTTCTAAAGTTCTTCCGTCAACTAGCTCGACAACGTAGCTAACGTCTAAGGTAGAGGGAGTAATATCTAACAACGTACTAAAAGTATTTGATACGAAACTTCTATCGGCACCTGAATCAAATAACATATAAGCATGATGATCGTTGAGAAGGAACGTACCCGTGACAGTGTTGGAACCCGGGTTAGCGTCACCTCCTCCTAGGATACATGCTTTGCCTCTTGCATCAGGAACTCTTGCTTTGTTTCCACAGTTTTGCTTCTTGATCTTGGGACAACCCTCTGATTTACCATTTGACCTCTCTGGGTAGAAGTAGTAGAATTTGTGACCTTACTATCCCGGGTCAAATGTACAATCTTGTTACACTTCCCACATCTCACAGTGCAAGGGCATTCATGATGAAGCTTACACTTGTTGCAGTAAGGCAAAGGACCTTCATACTCCTTATTCTCATTGTTACCAGCCGCATTGGCTCTAGCAACATTCGGACCTCCAGTTAACTATCGTTTGTAGGGTGGTTGCTGCCCACGGTTGTTTCTATAGTTGTTGTTCAATCTCATCTTGTTCTCTGCGTTTCTTACAGCATAACCCTTCAACTTTTGATCCATTAAGTTGTTGGAAATTCGAACAACATCTTGTAGTCTTGTGGGTTCTGCAGCAATCACATTTCCTTGGATGTTATCAGGAAGACCTCTAATGAATTTCTCCACCCGGTCCTCTTCCTCAGAGACCATTTTGGTACACATCATGGTAAGTTCTTTGAACCTTTGAGTGTAAGTAGCCATGTTGTTGTTCTTCACCGTCAAATTCCACAACTCAGTTTCCATCTTTTGAACCTCATTTCTCGGGCAATACACTTCGGTCATCAGCTTCATCAGCTCTCTCCATGACAAAGCGTATGCAGCATCAGTTCCGATGGTTCTCTTGTGAGAGTCCACCAGGTTAATGCACTGTCGAGTAAAGTGCATGTAGCATACTTCACCTGATATCTCTCTGGACAGTTGCTGATGTGAAACACAGTTTCCATCTTTTCACTCCACCTTATCAAACCAACCACACCTTCAGTTCCTTTAAAACTCAGTGGTTGACATTTCATGAAATCTTGGTAAGTACATTCACAAGCAACCGGCCTATCGCCTCTTCCATTCACATTGTGGTTCTCATTACCGACACTGTTGTCGCCTCCATTGTTTCCATTTACCGCACCATTTCCATTACCATTTCCATTACCATCTCCTCCTCCATTGTCATTCCTATTTTTGAGTCCAAGATCTTGATTAATTCGGCGAGTCTCTAGAGCTGCGTCCACGCGTTGGTTGATCATTTCTTCAATTGTGGCATGGGTCATCCCGGAACGAGTGTTAGTCTTTGTTCTACATCACAAGACACAGCCCATGGTGAGATTTGAAACGATTGCACGATTATTAGATACGATAATTTAATAAATGCTATGAAATAAAATATAATCACAACACGCTTGCCAGAATGAATAAATGAAAATATTATATCAAGGGCGAACACAATGATAAAATAACAAAATAGGATTTCATATAGATCATAATAAGATTCGGTACATCAATCCAAAATAGGTACATGATTTACGATTATTCTACTGATAACATCTAGACCTAACCATCAGTCTAGTGTCCTACATCATCATGGTACTACTAGTCTAAGGGCGAAAACCCAAACACCTCTCAAGATACGACTCTAACCTCCTAAGTCTCCTCCGAGTATCATCACGATCCATATGAACCTGACGAAACTCCTCCTGTGAAAGAGACATATAAAGACGAAGACTGTTCACGCGATCCTTCTCGATATCCAACATAGCACGAACCTTGAGGTTTTCTAACCTCAAGCTCTCAATCCTCTCGACCATCCCAGCACTCTCTGATGAATCTCCTGCTGATGACTCTGATGTAGTCGGTGGATACAAAGTAGATAATGGAGTAGCACACCAACGACGAAATGCCTCACTACGTCATGGCGCTCTCCTCGAAGGGTAACCCAATCTAGGTGATACAACTCTAGTCGAAGATCCAAAATGAGCATGATTTGGTGCATCCAAATTCTAAGAATGAACTGGAGAAGAACCCGTAGGTGAACTAGAAGAAGATGGGCGGTGGTCTGAAGAACGAGGTGATACATGCCTCAATGCTATTTTGCGAGCTGGTAAAGGTCCAACGCTCTTCCTCGTGGTCATAGCCCTCTGTGGCCTGTTAGGGTAAGTACGGTAAGGTCGACCTGAAGGAATAGCCTCCCCGGGTCAGATCAGAATAGCTGCTGTCAACGAGTCCCAGGCGGGGCAGTAATAAGAGAAATAGGGAAATCAGATGGTGATGATGAACGCGTTGCTGCCCTGCTCCTCCATCGAGCAACGGTAGTAACATAACGGTCCTATGATGGTGGTCCATCAGAAGAATCAGAAGCCTCAGGGGAATCAATGTATAAGAAAGGTGAAGTAGTTGGTAACGGGGTAATGTACTCTGGAGAATCCATCTCATTAAGTGAATCAGAATCAGAATCCGAATAGGGAACCAAGCCACACAATCCAGTGGGTGAAGCGACAAGAGTCGTCTCAACTACAGGAGCAGCGAATGAAATAACAAGAGCAATAGCAGGAGTCTCTGGAGCAATCACAGAAGTAGCAGGAATAACAGTAGGAATATCACCAAAAAGAATAACCCGAGAGGATGGTGATCCCACACTCTCATCTGAAGAATCAGAAGAAATACCAATAGTTAAAGCTGCCATAGTCTGCACAAGCAAAAGTTTATATAAATCTCCTTTATATGAAACCATGCAAGGCATAAGGAAATGACAGAAATGAATGGCAAGGTAAATATGGCAATATATAATAGCCTCATGTATATATAGAAATCTTATATATATAGCAAGGATAGATAACACGTAAGCATAAATAAAGCCATGTAGGATCACATACTGGTTATAGACCAGACCTAGTATAACTACAGGGTTCTCTATAACCTTGGCTCTGATTACTAATCTGTTACACCCCCCAGACAGGGCCTGTACGGAATACGTGTCCGAGGGCGTGACGTCATAACAATCCGAACACAAAGCAATAAAGAACGACCATTAAGGGTACGTTTGAAAATCCAACATCGTTGCATTAATAAATATAGTTAAAGTTATACAAAGGCCCAAAATAAAATGCGGAAGCAATTGAAAGGTTTTAAAGTTTGACAACGATGTAAAGGCATTAAATAATAAGTCTTGTAAAATAGGTCCAATGCATGGTAGTCCCAAATAGCAAGAAAAGACATCTGCAGCTAAGCACCTGAGAAAACATGTTTAAAACGTCAATATAATGTTGGTGAATTCATAGGTTTAAGTTAATGCAAGAGTGGACCACAAGATTTCAAAACGTATATGACTACTATAACAGATACGGCAGCACATAAAAAGTATTTACTATTGCGCTAAGCTCATGACACTGAAGCTAATTATCAACAGGGCATATTAAATCATGCCACATAGTATTCCTGCCCTTAACTGGTGTCCCAAACCAAAGACCACCACAACGCACAATCGACATGACATATATCCGTTTGTTCTTGGCAAACTCGAACAGTGAGCGCTACTCACCCGGATATGGATAATTAGTCCCAATAGATCTATTTACTCACTCGTGCTCCCTCAACCGGTCCTTCGGTCAAGAAATTAACAGTTCATGATAATTCGGGTGGTAGTGGTTTGTAATCAAACTTAGGCAACACATAAACATGTAAAACTCACGTTAAGAACTTGTGTCCAATTTTTAAAAGCAAACAATGTTTTTCACCCCAAAGTTATAAAGCATTTATAAATCGGTAAAAACATGGGGCTATAAACTCACCTTAAGCAAGTGGTGAATCGATAATCAACGAAGAAGAAATAAGGCCGAAGGATCCTACACGCGACCTAAATAAATGACGCGTCTTAGGAAAACAAAAGATATCCAAAATTTGTACGATACGCTTTCAAGAGAAAAGACATCCACATGTGTTTGTGCTTTAGGTTATTTAATAAAGTATGACTTAAATAATATTATAAAGCTTTGCGTTAAGTTCCGACGTTTATCCGAAAATTACTATTTTTAGAAAGTTTCTATTTTAGGAAAGTTTTTAGTTTCAAGACGTTAATACTGTCCCCTACATTTGTTAAGTTTCCATATTCTCAAAATGCGCTAACTAACCATAACCGCTTAACTTCCAAGTCCAATCCGCTAAGTTTTGCCAAACTTACTATTTTTAGTAACTTTATCGTTTTTTCTAAAATATGTAAATGACGTCTTTAGATGATACTAATCAATAAATATGTGTTACTATATGTTTCGCTAAAGTTTAGAAATTTCAAAAATGTCCGAAAGTGTCCAAAAACTCATTTTACTATTCACATCAGCCCACTATTCATTTGGTTTTGCCGAAAATGTTTCAAGTTTCATTTGGCTATAACATGGCCGTTTTAAGTCCGAATTTAAAGTGCGATATGTGTAAAACTATCTATTCGAAACAAGCTCTTCAAAAACTACTTTTACGCCTAATGAAAACATTTTTAGGTCACCCAAAACCTCAAAACAAATTCGGGACAGCAAGCACTTTTTGTCGAAAACGCAACCAAAATCCACCCAAACTTCACAATAGTGCCTAGTCTAGCCTAATCTCCGTTCATAACTAATTCACACCTAAATCTAACCTAATCCTCTTCATTTCTATTGTTGCAACCCACTTTTCAACTCATCTCACCATAACTTATAAAATAACAAACATAATACTTCCATTTTTATAAAAATTGCCAAGATATTTTACCATTTCTTTTTATAAAAGTAACACAAACACATGGACTCTTAAACTTGAACAATATTCATAAGATTCAAAGAAATGAAACAAGAGATGACCAAGAAACACTTACAAGAATGAAGAAACAAGTAGTAACCAAAATAACTAGATCTACAAAACCCACTTATAAAATTAGAAACCCTAATTTTTTAAGTCTTGAGAAAGCCTTGAAAATTAACCAACAAATATTTGGATCTACCTTAGAAACTCTTAGAAATGAACTTAGAATGATTGGATCTTGATATAAATCAAAAGTTATGAGTGTGTTTGTGTGTGTGCTTGGTGCCGTGAGCAAGAAAGAGAGGAAGAGAGATGTGTGTTTTTGTTTGGGGCTTGGAAATGAAAATGAACCCTAAGTGTGAGATATGAGATGGTATTTATAGGCCATGGATTAGGGTTTTATGGTTAATGGTGCACACATATGACCGACACACACCAAAAGTGTGTGTGGTCTTAGGTTCGGCCGAGCAAGGGTTACAAGGACCATTTTGGTTCAAAAATTTAGTCTATGGTTCCTATTATGTCACAACTTTGAATTTTCCAAGTCAAATGGTCCAAGCTTGCTTGTTATATGTAAGAGGTGGCATGCATGCAAGTCACTAGGCAACAAAGATGTCATTTCCCTTCACATGCATGGTAAGTTTTCAAATTTTGAGTTAGTGGAGCATAAATGATTTAATTTAAGATGCATGGTGACATTGTGGTGGTTTAGCGCAAAGGGAGGGGAATGAAATTTTTAGCATCACAATGCTTGACGGATGATAACTCGAGTTTAGACGAAAAGATTGCGGGTTTCCGGGGTTTTGTTTGGTCAAAAACGCGAAAAATGCAATTTAAACGGTAAAACCCTAAAATTAATATCGAAAGGAATTAAAAATCACGAAACACTTAGAAAAGCTAAAATATCTCATATAAAGCCTAAATTAGTTAATAACTGATGTCGGAACGCGCCCGATGACGTTTTTCAGTTTTACGCGGGTTAACTTCCCGATAAATCTGTCAGATTCAAACGTAACTTATAAAATTCAAAATAAATGACCAGAATGGGTCGGAATACTAACTAAAATTTTATGGGGTGTGACATCCTTTCCCCATTAAAAGAGCTTTGTCCTCAAAGCTTAAGATGTATTTTTAGACGCGGGTGCAGGGTTAGCAAAAACATGAGGATATTTTTTCTTCATTTGGTCCTCGCGTTCCCAGGTATACTCGAGACCTCTTCTCGAATTCCAACAGACCTTCACGATTGGGATGCGACTTTGCTTCAAACATTTTACTTTGCGGTCCATGATTTTAACCGATTCTTTGATGAAATTGAGCTTTTCGTCGATGTGGATCTCGTCCAACGGAATAGCGAGCGGTTCGTCGGATAAACATTTCTTAATATTTGAGACGTGAAAGGTACTATGAACACGGCTTAGTTGCTAAGGTAACTCAAGTCGATATGAAACCGTTCCAACCATGGCGAGAATCTTAAAAGGTCCAATATAACGAGGGTTCAGCTTTCCCCGTTTACCGAAACGTATCACTTCTTTCCAGGGTGACACTTTCAGTATAACCTTATCCCCAACTTGAAACTTCAATGGTTTACGTCTCTTATCAGCGTAGCTTCTTTGTCGATCACGTGAAGCTTGTAGACGATGCTTGATTTGGATGATTTTCTCTGTTGTTTCACGAACAATTTTGGGGCCAGTAAGCTAAGCGTCTCCCACCTCAGCACAATAGACAGGCGATCAGCATTTGCGACCATACAACGCCTTAAAAGGTGCAGCTTTAATACTTGTATGGTAGCTTTTGTTGTAAGAGAACTCTATTAAAGGTAGATGTATGTCCCATGTGTTTCTGAAGTCCATTACACACGCTTGTAGCATGTCTTCTAACATTTTGATGATCCTCTCACTTTGACCATCTGTTTGTGGATGGTATGTTGTACTCATATCCAACTACGTGCCTAAAGCTTCTTGGAGAGACTGCCAGAACTGAGACGTAAACCTGCCATCGTGATCCGAGATGATCGAAACCGGCACTCCATGCCTCGAGACTACTTCCTTTAAGTATTGTCTCGCCAATTTCTCCATCGAGTCGTTTTCCTTCATTGGTATAAAATAAGCAGATTTAGTGAGTCGATTGACTATAACCCAAATCGTATCTTGCCCACTTGCCGTCTTTGGCAAATTTGTTACAAATTCCATAGTCATGTTCTCATATTTTCAATGCAAAATCTTTGGTTGTACCAACAAACCAGATAGTTTTTGGTATTCTGCTTTAACTTTGGCACAAGTCATGCATTTACCGACAAGCGTGGCAATTTTTGTTTTCATGTTGGACCACCAGTATAGCTTCTTCAAATCTTGGTACATCTTGTTTGATCCAGGGTGGATAAAATACTTTGACTTATGCGACTCATGCATAATCAAAGCTCTCAAGTCACCAAAACAGGGTATCCAACTCCTATTTTTCAAACATAACGTTCCGTCGACACGTGGCTCTAGTTTCTTAATCTTGCCACACAAATCTTATATTCCATAATTCTCTTCCTTTGTCGCCTCAACCTGAGCATTCAAGATCTGTACAGGGAGGTTTAAACCAATTTTCATAACCAAGGCTCGAACTCATAGTGGCTTAGGTCTATTCTTTCGGTTCAACGCATCAGCCACCACATTCGCCTTTCTCGGGTGATAATGTAATTCACAGTCGTAGACACTCAACAACTCTAACCATCTACGTTATCTCATGTTCAACTCCTTCTGATCTAGAATATGTTGCAAACTCTTATGATCAGTGAACATAACACACTTTGTGCCGTAAATGTAATGTCTCCACATCTTAAGAGCGAACACCACAGCTCCCAATTCCAAATGATGTGTCGTGTAGTTCTTCTCATAGATTTTGAGTTGGCGGGATGCATAAGCTATGACTTTCTCCATATGCATCAGCACTGCGCCTAATCAATTGTGAGAAGCATCACAATATACCATGATTTTTTCACTTTCTTCGGGCAATGCCAAAATCGGTGCACTACACAACTTTTGCTTCAATGTTTGGAAAGCAGTTTCCTCCTTTTCACCCTAATCGAACTTTACACTTTTCTAAGTTAGTTTCGTCATAAGCTTGGCAATCTTGGAGAAACCTTCGATAAATCATCGGCAGTAACCGGCAAGACCTAGAAATTGACGAATTTCTGTTGGGGTCTTGGGCGATTCCCATTCCTTGATTGACTCACTCTTCGCAGGATCAATGTGAATGGCTTCACTATCAATCACGTGTCCAAGAAATTGTACCTTCGACAGCCAAAAGTTACACTTCGAGAACTTGGCGTACAATTCTTCATTTTTGAGCAACTCCAAAATTAGCCTAAGATGTGCATCATGTTCTTTCTTGGTCTTAAAGTAGATCAAGATATCATCGATGAACACGATCATAAATTTATCTAAGTATGGTCTGCATACCCGGTTCATGAAGTCCTTGAATACTGCTGTTAGTCAACCCAAAAGGCATCACTTGGAACTCGTAGTGACCATAGCGGGTCCTAAACGCCGTCTTAGGAATATCCTTCTCACAAACTCTGAGTTGATGATAACCAGACCTCAAGTCGATCTTTGAGTACACAATTGATCCTTGCAACTAATCAAACAAGTCGTCGATTCTTGGAAGTGGGTATAGATTCTTTACAGTAAGCTTGTTAAGTTCACGATAGTCGATACACATCCGAAAAGAGCCGTCTTTCTTTTTGACAAACAAAACCGGAGCTCCCCAGGGTGAGGAACTTGGTCTTATAAATCCTTTGTCAGAAAGTTCTTGTAGTTGAGTAGACAATTCTTCCATTTCCGACCGTGCTAATCTATACAGGGCTCGAGCTACAGGTGCAGCACCTGGGATTAATTCGATTTGGAATTCAACTTGTCGTACCGGTGGTAATCCAGGTAAGTCTTCTGGAAAGACTTCTGGAAAGTCCCGTACAGTCGGCACGTCTTCTAGTCGCTTCTCCTTCGACTCGTCTTTGTCCTCTTTCACCGTAACCTACGCCAAAAATAGTTGACAACCTTTCTCTATGTATTTCTGGGCCTTTACACATGATATAATGTTCAACGTTGATTTCTTCTTATCCCTTTTGTCTCCTTGAACGATCAGAATTTCGTTTCGGTAAGGAATACGTACTATCTTCTCGTCACAGACAATCATTGCATGATTCTTTGCTAACCAATCCATACCGATGATAACGTTGAAACTACCCAAGTCTACGGGCATCAGGTCAATATTAAATGGATGTCCTAACAATCCTACTGTATAGCCTCTAAGCACAGTGTTAGTTTCTGAAGTTCTTCCGTCAGCTAGCTCGACAACGTAGCTAACATCTAAGGCAGAGGGAGTAATATCTAACAACGTACTAAAAGTATTTGATACGAAACTTCTATCGGCACCCGAATCAAATAACATATAAGCATGATGATCGTTAAGAAGGAACGTACCCGTGACAGTGTTGGAATCCGGGTTAGCGTCACCTCCTCCTAGGACATATGCTTTGCCTCTTGCATCAGGAACTCTTGCTTTGTTTCCACAGTTTTGGTTCTTGATCTTGGGACAACCCTCTGATTTAACATTTGACCTCTATGGGTAGAAGCAGTGGAATTTGTGACCTTACTATCCCGGGTCAAATGTCCAATCTTGTTACACTTCCCACATCTCACAGTGCAAGGGCATTCATGATGAAGCTTACACTTGTTGCAGTAAGGCAAAGGACCTTCATACTCCTTCTTCTCATTGTTACCAGCCACATTGGCTCTAGCAACATTCTGACCTCCAGTTAACTGTCATTTGTAGGGTGGTTGCTGCCCACGGTTGTTTCTATAGTTGTTGTTCAATCTCATCTTGTTCTCTGCATTTCTTACAGCATAACCCTTCAACTTTTGATCCATCAAGTTGTTGGCAATTAGAACAGCATCTTGTAGTCCTGTGGGTTCTGCAGCAATCACATTTCCTTGGATGTTATCAGGAAGACCTCTAATGAATTTCTCCACCCGGTCCTCTTCCTCAAGGACCATTTTGGTACACATCATGGTAAGTTCTTGGAACCTTTGAGTGTAAGTAGCCATGTTGTTGTTCTTCACCGTCAAATTCCACAACTCAGTTTCCATCTTTTGAACCTTATTTCTCGGGCAATACACTTTGGTCATCAGCTTCATCAACTCTCTCCATGACAAAGCGTATGCAGCATCAGTTCCGATGGTTCTCTTGTGAGAGTTCCACCAGGTTAATGCACTGTCGAGTAAAGTGCATGTAGCATACTTTACCTGATATCTCTCAGGACAATTGCTGATGTGAAACATAGTTTCCATCTTTTCACTCCACCTTATCAAACCAACCATACCTTCAGTTCCTTTAAAACTCAGTGGTTTACATTTCATGAAATCTTGGTAAGTACATTCACAAGCAACCGGCCTATTGCCTCTTCCATTTACATTATGGTTCTCATTACCGACACTGTTGTCGCCTCTATTATTTCCATTTACCGCACCATTTCCATTACCATCTCCTCCTCCATTGTCATTCCTATTTTTGAGTCCAAGATCTTGATTAATTCGGCGAGTCTCTAGAGCTGCGTCCACGCATTGCTTGATCATTTTTTCAATTGTGGCGTGGTTCATCCCGGAACGAGTGTTAGTCATTGTTCTACATCACAAGACACAACCTATGGTGAGATTTAAAACGATTGCATGCTTATTAGATATGATAATTTAATAAATGCCATGAAATAAAATATAATCACAACACGCTTGCCAGAACGAATAAATGAAAATATTATATCAAGAGCGAACACAATGATAAAATAACAAAATAGGATTTCATATAGATCATAATAAGATTTGGTACATCAATCCAAAATAGGTACATGATTTACGATTATTCTACTGATAACATCTAGACCTAACCATCAGTCTAGTGTCCTACATCATCATGGTACTACTAGTCTAAGGGCGAAAACCTAAACACCTCTCAAGATACGACTCCAACCTCCTAAGTCTCCTCCGAGTATCATCACGATCCATACGAACCAGACGAAACTCCTCCTGTGAAAGAGACATATAAAGACGAAGACTGTTCACGCGATCCTTCTTGATATCCACTATAGCACGAACCTTGAGGTTTTCTAACCTCAAGCTCTCAATCCTCTCGACCATCCCTGCACTCTCTAATGAATCTCCTGCTGATGACTCTGATGTAGTCGGTGGATACAAAGTAGATAATGGAGTAGCACACCAATGACGAAATGCCTCACTACGTCATGGCACTCTCCTCGAAGGGTAACCCAATCTAGGTGATACAACTCTAGTCGAAGATCCAAAATGAGCCTGATCTGGTGCATCCAAATTTAAAGAATTA
Organism: Tanacetum coccineum; assembly: GCA_026074375.1. Lineage (NCBI taxonomy): Eukaryota > Viridiplantae > Streptophyta > Magnoliopsida > Asterales > Asteraceae > Tanacetum > Tanacetum coccineum. The sequence goes on from BQNB010094674.1 coordinate 14,969, forward strand.
ACTGGCGAAGAACCCATAGGTGAACTAGAAGAAGATGGGCGGTGGTTTGAAGAACGAGGTGATACACACCTCAATGCTATTTTGCGAGCTGGTAAAGGCCCAACGCTCTTCCTTGTGGTCATAGCCCTTCGTGGCCTGTTAGGGTGAGTATGATAAGGTCGACCTGAAGGAATAGCCTCCCCGGGTCAGATCAAAATAGCTGCTGTCGACGGGTCCCGGGCGGGGGCAGTAATAAGAGCAATAGGGAAATCATATGGTGATGATGAACGCGCTGCTGCCTTGCTCCTCCATCGAGCAACGGTAGTAACATAACGGTCCTGTGATGGTGGTCCATCAGAAGAATCAGAAGCCTCAGGGGAATCAATGTATAAGAAAGGTGAAGTAGCTGGTAACGGGGTAATGTACTCTGGAGAATCCATCTCATTAAGTGAATTATAATCAGAATCCGAATAGGGAACCAAGCCACATAATCCAGTGGGTGAAGCGACAAGAGTCGTCTCAACTACAGGAGCGGCAGATGAAATAATAAGAGCAATAGCAAGAGTCTCTGGAGCAATCACAGAAGTAGCAGGAATAACAGTAGGAATATCACCAAAAAGAATAACCCGAGAGGGTGGTGATCCCACACTCTCATCCGAAGAATCAGAAGAAATACCAATAGTTGAAGCTGCCATAGTCTGCACAAGCAAAAGTTTATATAAATCTCCTTTATATGAAACCATGCAAGGCATAAGGAAATGACAAAAATGAATGGCAAGGTAAATATGGCAATATATAATAGCCTCAGGTATATATAGAAATCTTATATATATAGCAAGGATAGACAACATGTAAGCACAAATAAAGCCACGTAGGATCACATACTGGTTATAGACCAGACCTAGTATAACTACCTGGTTCTCTATAACCTTGGCTCTAATTACCAATCTGTCACACCCCCCAGACAGGGCCTGGACGGAATACGTGTCCGAAGGCGTGACGTCATAACAATCCGAACACAAAGCAATAAAGAATGACCATTAAGGGTACGTTTGAAAATCCAACATCGTTGCATTAATAAATATAGTTAAAGTTATACAAAGGCCCAAAATAAAATGCGGAAGCAATTGAAAGGTTTTAAAGTTTGACAACGATGTAAAGGCATTAAATAATAAGTCTTGTAAAATAGGTCCAATGCATGGTAGTCCTAAATAGCAAGCAAAGACATCCGCAGCTAAGCACCTGAGAAAACATGTTTAAAACGTCAATATAATGTTGGTGAATTCATAGGTTTAAGTTAATGCAAGTGTGGATCACAAGATTTCAAAACGTATGTGACTACTATAACAGATACGGCATCACATAAAAAGTATTTACTGTTGCGCTAAGCTCGTGACACTGAAGCTAATTATCAACATGGCATATTAAATCATGCCACATAGTATTCCTTCCATTAACTGGTGTCTCAAACCAAAGACCACCACAACGCAGAATCGACATGACATATATCCGTTTGTTCTTGGCAAACTCGAACAGTGAGCGCTACTCACCCGGATAGGGATAATTAGTCCCAATAGATCTATTAACTCACTCGCACTCCCTCAACCGGTCCTCCGGTCAAGAAATTAACAATTCATGATAATTCGGGCGGTAGTGGTTTGTAATCAAACTTAGGCAACACATAAACATGTAAAACTCACGTTAAGAACTTGTGTCCAATTTTTAAAAGCAAACAATGTTTCTCACCCCAAAGTTATAAAGCATTTATAAATTGGTAAAAACGTGGGGCTATGAACTCACCTTAAGTAAGTGGTGAATCGATAATCAACAAAGAAGAAATAAGGCCGAAGGATCCTACACGCGACCTAAATAAATGACGCGTCTTAGGAAAACGAAAGATATCCAAAATTTGTATGATACGCTTTCAAGATAAAAGACATCCACATGTGTTTGTGCTTTAGGTTATTTAATAAAGTATGACTTAAGTAATATTATAAAGCTTTGCGTTAAGTTCCGATGTTTATCCGAAAATTACTATTTTTAGAAAGTTTCTATTTTAAGAAAGTTTTTAGTTTCAAGACGTTAATTAACCGCCCCTAATATTTGTTGCAGTTTTCCATATTCTCAAAATGCGCTAACTAACCATAACCACTTAACTTCCAAGTCCGATCCGCTATGTTTTGCCAAACTTACATTTTTTAGTAACTTTATCGTTTTTCCTAAAATTTGTAAATGACGTCTTTAGATGATACTAATCAATAAATATGTGTTACTATATGTTTCGCTAAAGTTTAGAAAGTCCAAAAATGTCCGAAAACCCATTTTACTATTCACATCAGCCTACTATTCACTTGGTTTTGCCAAAAATGTTTCAAGTTTCATTTGGCTATAACTTAGCCGTTTTAAGTCCGATTTTAAAGTGCGATATGTGTAAAACTATCTATTCGAAACAAGTTTTTCAAAAACTACTTTTACGCCTAATGAAAACATTTTTAGGTCGCCCAAAATCTCAAAACAACTTCGGGACAACAAGCACTTTTTGTCGAAAACGCAACCAAAATCCACCCAAACTTCTCAATAGTGCCTAGTCTAGCCTAATCTCCGTTCATAACTAATTCACAACAAAACCACACCTAAATCTAACCTAATCCCCTTCATTTCTATTGTTGCAACCCACTTTTCAACTCATCTCACCATTACTTATAAAATAACAAACATAATACTTCTATTTTTATAAAAGTTGCCAAGATATTTTACCATTTATTTTTATAAAAGTAACACAAACACATGGACTCTTAAACTTGAACAATATTCATAAGATTCAAAGAAATAAAACAAGAGATGACCAAGAAACACTTACAAGAATGAAGAAACAAGTAGTAACTCACAAGATCTATACTCAAAATGACTAGATCTACAAAACCTACTTATAAAATTAGAAACTCTAATTTTTTAAGTATTGAGAAAACCTTGAAAATCAACCAACCAATACTTGGATCTACCTTAGAAACTCTTGGAAATGAATTTAGAATGATTGGATCTTGATAGAAATCAAAAGTTATGAGTGTGTTTGTGTGTGTGCTTGGTGTCGTGAGCAAGAAAGAGAGGAAGAGAGATGTGTGTTTTTGTTTGGGGCTTGGAAATGAAAATGAACCCTAGGTGTGAGATATGAGATGGTATTTATAGGCCATGGATTAGGGTTTTATGGTTAATGGTGCACACATATGACCAACATACACCAAAAGTGTGTGAGGGTCTTTTTTAGGTTTCGGACCAAGCAAGGGTCACAAGGACCATTTTGGTTCAAAATTTTGGTCCATGGTTCCTATTATGTCACAACTTTGAATTTTCCAAGTCAAATGGTCCAAGCTTGCATGTGATATGTAAGAGGTGGCATGCATGCAAGTCACTAGGCAACAAAGATGTCATTTTCCTTCACATGCATGGTAAGTTTTCAAATTTTGAGTTAGTGGAGCATAAATGATTTAATTTAAGATGCATGGTGACATTGTGGTGGTTTAGGCGTCCAATATGTCAATCAAAGGGAGGGGAACGAAATTTTTAGCATCACAATGCTTGACGGATGATAACTCGAGTTTACACGAAAAGATTGCGGGTTTTCGGGGTTCCGTTTGGTCAAAAACGCAAAAACGCAATTTAAACGGTAAAACCCTAAAATTAATATCGAAAGGAATTAAAAATCACAAAACACTTAGAAAAGATAAAATATCTCATATAAAGCCTAAATTAATTAATAACTGATGCTGGAACGCGCCCGATGACGTTTTTCAGTTTTACGCGGGTTAACTTCCTGGTAAACTGTCAGATTCAAACGTAACGTATAAAATTCAAAATAAATGACCGGAATGGGTCGGAATACTAAACGGGAATTTACGGGGTGTGACACATGAGGATGCGTATTCAACAAAGGTTTGTTCGGTATCTTCCTTGCAATACTGAGTGTCGTGAGGACCATTGCAGATTTCACATGAGGTAGTAACTTTGTTCACTTGAGTAGGTTGTGTCGGAGTAAGATGAGCTTCCATCAAGCATTGGACTCGATTTTTGAGCTCGATAAGGCGGCGGTCGGATGTACTCGGGACATCTTGAGGCAAAGCGATTGCCTTGACCGGCTTAGCGAAATCCCTTGGGTCGTTCCAACTTTCGTTGTCATAAAGGGCGAGATCCTCTAATAATGCCCAGGATTCTTTGGCGTTACGGTCACGAAGCTTACCACCGGCCGCTTGGTCAATGTTTCGTCTTGTGACAGGATTGACATGGTCATAATTTTTTTTGACTTGGAGCCAAAGGTCGATGCCATGACGAGGGACTTTTTGTAGTAAGTCCTTGAAACGAGTCTATGCTTCAGATAGAGATTCTCCATGATGTTGATGGAACATCAAGATATCATTGCAGAGTTTTGTGGTCCCTCCCGGTGGAAAGAATTGAGCAAGGAAACGAGTAGTGAGATCCTCCCATGTGGTGATGGATCCTGCAGGAAGACGTTCAAGCCAATTGCTAACTTGACCGCGAATGGTCAATTAAAATAAACGCAGGTGCATTCTTTCCCTATTGTCACCGTCAAGGTCAAGTGAGTCCATAAGTTTTAAGAAGTCCTTGAGGTGTTGGTTTGGATCCTCGAACCGATGTCCGTGGAATGAGCATCCGTTTTGCACCAACCGGACGGTGTCGGATCGAAGAGGTACCACGTTGTTCCCTCCGGGGAGCTCAATGGTATTCCTGTAGCCCTCGTGGCTAGGTTTGGAGTAGTCTCCAAGAGTACGGATAGGATTCTCGTCTCTCATGGTGGTTGACGAGAATGGATTACGAAACAATTAACACAAAGAAAAGATAGACTAAAAGAAAGCTAATATAACGAAAATAAAATTTCACTTGAAAGGATTCAAGCGAGTAGAACTAAGTAAAACTATGATCAAAACCTAACTATTCCCCAGTAGCGGCGGCAAAAACTTGATGCGGTCGTCGTAAGGGACTTCAACAAGAAGTTTTACAACTCTCTAGGCAGAGTACCTAACCGTTGTAGTAGTAGTATAGGCAAGACTCGGAGGGTTGTTATCGTTCTCTAAGGGAATAGATTGGGAAGGCTTGATTACGGTCTAACAAAATTCTAGAGGTTGAGGGAAGATTATTTTTGTATTTTTATGTTTATGAGAAAGCAGTAAAATCATATGTTTGAGAGGTTTGGTTGGTTTTAGCTATTAAACTAAATAACAAACTACACTAATGGTGATAACAATATAATAAAAAGATTGTATTCATTTAATCATGTATTACTCTCTAGATTGCTTCTTCTAGTGTTGTTGCTTTGTCACACTTGTGATGATCTATGTAATTATTTCCTAAGTCATGAACGGATTACATAAACCCGCCATCTATTTAATATTCCGTTGAGGCGAAACACAAAGTAAGGTAGTATGAAGACTATTACCCGGCCCCCAAGAGTATATTAAATGCAATTGAAATATATTAAAAGTGGATCAACCATATTAGCGGTAAGGTAGTATGAAGACTGTTACCGATGGTTTCCTTTCTACACAACCATGTTTCCCTAGACATATCAATAGCAATATAGACAAAAGCTAATTTTCTAAAGCCTAACATGCATATTCATCACAAGAAGCAACATCACTAAGATCTACATTCTAGGTTTCATACAATCATAAATGAATACAATAAGGAGCTTAGCCAAGCATGTTAAAAGTAAAGCAAGAACAGTAAAGAATCAAACAACAAGATATATTGAATGATTAAGATAGTCTTACTTGATTAAAACATGAATTGAAGGAGTTACAATAGGGTTTTGAAGCCCTAAAATCGTCCTAATAAGCTGCCAAATGAACTAGGGTTCATCTCCCCTTTTTATTCTAAAGTTACACCGATAAAACCCTAATTTCGGGTCTATATTTATAAGAATATCGCTGCGACGGCGTCGCGTTTTAATCGTGACGCCATCATAAGTAGAATCTTCTATGTCCGAGTTGAGTCGGTGCGGGTTGATGCCGTCAAGGAATGTTGTGACGCCGTCACTGGATGAGGTATGAAAGCATCGTGTATGATTGGTGACGCCGTCTCCAAGCTTAGAGACTTTAAATCTTGAATATTCTTGGTGTTGGTTCGTAATCTTGTCCGTTTTGTCTTTAAATGAGCCCAAGTCACGTGGATTTCCTCCAAATGCCTTCCAAATGCTAAATACCTGAAAAGGAACGATTAAGTACCTATTTTGGGCATAAATGCACGATTTAGGGGGTTAAATGACCTCGAAAAATTGTATAAAATGACACATCATCAGATGCTAAAAAAAGTAATTTTAGTTTCATTAAGCACTTTCGACTAAGCATGTGTTTTTTAGCAAGGTTTATAGGCTTGGTTTTGATAATCAAAGATGTATGTTTTTGTGATTAAATAGTAGAATGGTATAGTAAAAGTTGTAATTGTCAGTCAATCCTTTGGTTTGGTATGGATTCGTTATACTATGACGATGTCATGTTATTGTTGATAATTTGTTACACAAGGATCTAATTGCTAAGTGAATCTTCTATCTTATGTTGCAGATTCCTCACTTGAGTCCCACTGAATATAAAAGGTCTAGGCTACCAAGGAATATCAATTAATTATGCTTTTGGTGTTGTGCTATTTGTTAATGTTGTGCGAGAGAGGTTTGTAAACTTTTCACAAGTAAATCGCACATCTGTCTTAAAGGGTGTTTGGTTGCTGCTGTCAACAAGGGTGTTTGGCTACTGCTGACTAATGAGGGTGTTAGGTTGCTGCTGTAAAAAACGATTGTAGTTTAGAATTTTTATGCTTTAGTTTTAGTCTTTTATATTAACTTATCGTAGTATTTGACAGTTCTGTGGTACACACAAAATGGTTTGGACGTAGAAGCATTGATAGATAATGATGTTCCATAAAAGATGCTGGAACAAAAGGTGGGGACTCAAACTAGGTAAAGCCTCTTTTTTCAGGAGGTCGGCGTATGTGTGAGAATCGACTACGCTTGTTATACGTACGTGTGAGAATTATTTTGTACAACCTACCTAGGCGTAACATTTTTTATCGTTCACATTAAAGTTTAACTGATGAGAAAGTTTTACAAGAAAATAAAGTAAAATTTATGGTCGGTTGGAGAAACATTGTTGTGATTGAATGTTGGAATTGGTGCTACTATTGGTATCTTTGGTCCGCCAAAAAGGTTCAAAGATTCATTTTGTACCTTCTTTTTATAGTGCAACGCAGATTTTTATCAGTTTCTGTTTCGTAATTTTTGACAGTTTTATACTTTTGACCTGTTAAACTTTATATTTTTCGTTCCGTATTTTCCGTGTCACAGTTTTATAATATATACAAAATCTTTTATCTGGTAAAAGAAAACGTAAAATAAGGACTTTCGTATTTTAAAAAAAAAGAATGTTTCCTTATTAGGTATGCTCCATCTAATTAAATAATTTTATTTAAATGTAAAAACAAAATAATAACTAGATCTTTCCCAATATGCTCAAAATTTTATGAAAAAACGTTTTCGTTCTCATTCCTTAAAAAAAATCTAAACATACACATGGGCCTCTGTGTTATTTTTACATAATATTGGGACAAAACTATAAATTTAAAAATAAAACCGGATGAGTTCATCCCATCTCATAACCCATAACCAATGGTAACATATTCCCAGAACCTTTGATCCATTCATCCATTCTACCGCAAAGAAAATACCCCTTCAATATGAATTAAACTGCTTTTTTTGATATGTTATTAGCGGGTTTTACATTAGATATGATGCCTTGGTAAATATTCACCTTTGTTTGGTTTGATTAGTAAGCAAAGCTGCTATGGAAGTTTAAGATGATTTGAATATATAGATGCAGGTTGACAATTCCACTGAAAGTCGACCTACTAATTTACATACAACTCAATACTTGCATATTATTTAATTTATAAAAAGTTGCAAATGACTATTTCACATGTTGCCTTTTAGTTCTAGGTCGGTTGCACCCTACAGTGATGCTATTAGAAAATCATAAAGGTTGGCTCCTTCAGTTTATAAAGACGAGTGTTTGTTATTTCTTTAATGTGCACAAACTTATATTTATTAATATATTAATGAGTACCATTGTTGCAACTTTAAAATGTATAGAGGAGGCTGTATGTAAACATAATTTTGACGGCCGCGTACACTGCATAGACTAAACCAGATAAAAGATTCCCCAAACAATCCTTACATTACAGTCCTTACATATTTGCTACATAGGAATGATTGTCGGCCCAACTTTGGATATGCACCTTGATTATGTGTTGGGGATTAACCAGAGAACGTACATTGAAAGGGTGACGTCTCTCAAAAGTTTTGATAGCACCAGAAATCACAAGCATCTATGAAGCATGCCGGGTAATGGCTGCTAGTAATAAAACCTTAATTTTGATATTTTATCGAGAGAAATTTTACCACTAATTACCATAATACCTTTAACTTTGATATTTGATTTTACCTTTATGAAATATTACATAGTATTTATTTTTTGAAGTACCAACATATATAATTGACTACAAGACACTCAAAAAATCTGCAGTGTAGCTTTTCTAAAAATATTCAGGTTTTTTATTTTTATTTGCTCATATAAGACCAATTTTGTAGTGGTAGTCTTTTAAAAAATTATCAAAATGTTCCTCCTCGAGCAAAAATTTCTAGCTCCGCCCCTGGCCGTGAAACAATACCCGCTTTAAGAACATAATTAATTATTTTTTTATCTATAGGCTGGAGATGGACAGTTTAGACGTAATGAAAGATAAAATGAAGGTTACGGTGTCAGTGGGCTAAGATCAGGCAGACTTTTTTTTGGGTAAAGAGTTACCCTAGTAAATTCAACTTAGATCAGACACACTTGAACCTGTGGAATTTAGTTTCATAACAAGTAGATCACAACATAACCTACATCCACACCCACTTCAAGGGATACGAGGGTCTTCTTAATCCAGAGAGGTAGCAATCAGTTTGTACTCCTTTTGGATTAGAAGGAACACTATGATGCCAAATACGGCTGGAAGAAATCACATGACGGGAGTTTGTGCATGGTGTATAAATGAATTTCATCTTCATCATGTTAATTCAGGAAGACAAGATGGAATTGGTTCTGTGTGCCCTTCTTGCAGAAGTGTGTCTGGGCATGTCAACATGTTGTAGTATCTGTTGTAACGTAACATCTGCTTTCACTCGAGCATTATATCCTCCCGAACATAACGTAACTTTTATCTCTAAAAATATATTGTTGCTGTAGTAACCTTCAAAAGATACATGGTGGCTGCAGATGGGGTTTTTGTTTGCATTTTCACTTCCTCACCGAGTTTATTTAGCTTTGCAAAATATAATTTATAGGCATTCTTTTTTGCTAAAGTTATCAGATGATTATAACATTGCAATCTTGAAAAACAATACATTGCACGCACTCAAAATACAAAGTCAAATTATAGAAAGTCAACGTGCTCTAGGTGATTCCACTGCAGATGCTGATCTTAAATCGCAGGTGAGTTGCTTCCCATTATGTGAAAATGGGTAAATTTTGGTAATATTATATTTATAACAATCAAACAAGTCATATCTAAGAGCACTGGGTACAGTGGTGCCGTTGGGAAAAAGTGTTGCCACGTCAGCACTTTTTCCCAAAGGCACCAGAAACCCAACGGCACCACATTCGTGGGGTAACAGTTGGCACTAGAAAATCTGGTGCCGTTGGAATTTTTTTTATATATAAAATTAAAAATACACAATATTAACTAAAATTACATTAATTCATTAAAAAAAACACATTACAAGAAAAAAAATACATTAAACTTAAAGACAATAAAAGTAAAGACATTAAAACTAAAAAAATACATAAGATAATTATTCTTGCGTTGGATATTTTACCCGGATTCGTGCTTGTTGGGCCTTCACGATAGCGGCGTTCATCGGATCCAATGAGCTTGTGTCCATAGTTAGCACCCGCATATCCTCGGCTATCTTTTGAGATTCGAGTAAATCGACTCTCGCTCGAGACTCCCGCTCAAGAACATCTTGCGCTCTAACTCGTATTGTTGTTGAAGCATTTCTTGAAACATTCCCGGGTTTGAACTGGAACTTGCGGTTGAGTTAGACGAACGTTGGCTCTTTTGGATCCGGTACATCCCGTCCGGCCTTGGCAAGGCGTCAGGGACAAAATGCTCGGGGTCCTCTTCCGTAACCCGTAGACGATTACGTCTTGCATTTGTCGAGTCGGGATTTTTCCACTTGTGCTTGTCCTTCAAAAAATTCCAAGCGGCCGAGTGTTTAAAATCATTCTTCCATGTTCTTTTAAACAACATGTGGCAACGTTCCATGAAATCTTTATCGTTCTCCCCGCTCATAAGAGCCGTTTCACACACAATCTTCTTCGGGACCGGCTCTTCTTCTTCATCGTCTTCGGTTTCGTCAACAAGGTGGAAGGATTGTTGGGAGGATCTTGGTTGTGATTCATTTTGGTTTTGTTGTTGTTGTTGCATTTTCCATTGAGAAAATAAAGTGAAATCGTCGGGATTCATGTATGAGTTTTGTTGAGAAAACGTGGGAAAGTAAGGTGTTTGCGTGTTCGGATTCGAAGACAAACCCGGATTGTTGGCCGGATTCGAAGACGACCCGATCATTTGGTTCTAATGGTCGTTAAGCATTCCGGTAATCCAAGGGTTGTTGGGATTCATTTTGTTGAAAGAAAAATTAGAGAAGTGAAGATTTATGTGTTATAAAATGTATTGGAAGTGTGTGTGAAGTATGAAATAATAAGGAGGTATTTATAGGATTTTTAGGGGGTAAAATTTGAAAATTTTGAGGCAAAAAGACAAAAAACGGCTATATAGTCGTTACATTCAAACATCCCAACGGCTATCTTTTTCAAAAAAAAAAAAAAAAATTTATTTTTTCTGGGCTGGTGTTGACGGCGCGACAACGAAAAACGCCAGCGAGGTAACGGTGCACCAACCGTTTTCTGGCGCCGTTGGCGATGGGCACCAGAAACGGCGCCACCGTACCTCATTCTCTAAGGATCAAACTTTTTTATAAAATCGTTCGTATTTCAGAAGCATTGCATTAT